>MU787837.1:110130-125275 GCA_026770625.1 Nicotiana glauca | reverse complement strand
CTTCCTTGTGGCGTGCCTTTCTGCTATCAATAGCATTTTCTTTCCCTGCTTCAAATCAAAGAAAATTTTGTTAGTTTTAAGCGTGGTGAGTGGTTGTGCCACTCTTGCTGGGGATGGTTTTCTCTCTTTTTCCTTTCCCTTGCTCTGCGTTCCCAAAACTTGTTAGGGAATGATATTATTTGCTGGGGATGATATTCCTACTGAGGATGGTTTCTCTCTATTTTTTTTTATGTCCTTCAAAACTTTTATTTTCTCTCAACACTGCTGGGGATACAAATGTTATCAGTTTGGGATAACGCTGTTGAGGATAACACTACTGGGGGATCTTCATTCCTTCAAAACCGGTGTTTCACTCTTCTGAAGACTGCTGGGGATACAACTGACTTTTTTTTTTAATAAATACAAGTTTTACCCTTTTGTTCTGTCCGCTGGGGATACAACTTCCTTCATTAGAACTTGTTATGCTAGGGATATCACTCGTTTAAAAACCGCATCCTTGTCTTATCTTCCTTCTTCCCCAAATGGATGCCTGACTTTCAGAAAATTTTCAAAATGAAAGGAAAATTTTCTGCCCCAGTTTTATAATCTTCCACATGGCATGCCTTTCTTCCATCAATGACGTTCCATTGCCTTCTTGACGACTCTTTATTCACAAGTCTTTCACCGTTGTTTTCCACTTGTATCCTGACCTCCCACATTCCTATGACAGTGATTCTGCTTGAGGATCTTGCACGTTTTACTGATGAACCACTTTCTTCGTTCATCCGTGTCACTGAAAATACCTTTTCTGCAGGGGATATCCTTCTTCTTTTATGGCATAGCTAGGGAATGGGCATTTCCCCGAACTTTGAGTCTTATTGGCCTTGGCCTTGAGGTCATTAACCTTCGTTTTCTACTGGAGATATCCTCCTTGGCACTGATCCATCCCTTTGTTAATTTCCTCTTGCTGGGGAATATCCTTCTGGACACTGGCCTTTGCGCTTGTTCCTTCCTGACTTATACCACTTAGGTGTACCAATCAGATTTCGGCTTGCATAATTGGAAAGCTGATGGCAAATTTTGAAGTCATTTCTAACTTGTTCTGACCAAACAGACTCTACCGGGGAAGTTTTATATGAAAGGAGAAAGATAAAAAGAAACAGAATAAAAGACCAAGGAAAGAGATGACTCTCTAACAAGAGAAACTATAAAAATAAAAACCTATCAAACGCGGACACCGACTCTAATGGTCATGACATGCACATATGGCCTATCCTCCGTCGTCAATCGTCTTTCAAGATCTTCATTTGGTGATTACCCATCTGATTCTCACCCCTATTTGACTTGTAATGCCCTAAGGTTTTCACTATCAAGCCTCTCTCATTTTGGTTTTTCTCTCAGCTTCCATCACCTTATGGTGCCTGTGAAGGTTTTCACCGATAAGACTCTCTCATTTGTATTACTTCTCAGCTGGGGTTTTGGGTGTTACCGCTAAGACTCTCTCATATTTCTTCTGCTGGAGATCAGAATCTTTTCTGCTGGGAATCAGAGTGTTATGTTCTGATAAGACTTCTCTCATTTGCCTGACTTGGCATCTTTTGCAAACTGATCGGAAGGTCTTTCTTTGGACCGTAACGTGGGGTTTTGGATAGGGCTTAGAAAGAAAGGGCATCTAAAGGCTCAAAAACAAAATAATTTGGGTTCAAAAACTTACAACCTTCGTAATTAGATTATTTTATAATAAATACAACTTTTGCCCCAGTTTCTTGATTGGGGATTTTTTGCTTTTTTTATGTTACACTATGACCGAGCTATGAAGCGCCTACGTATCCTCTTTGAGGAGTCAGGTCAAACGTAGTTCCCAATTCCTCGTTGTTCTAGTTTTCCTTTTCATTTTTTTTTCTTTTTCTTTTCTATCTTTTTGTTGTTTTTGTTGTTTTCTTTTTCTCTTTTTTTTCTTTATCTTTCACGTTTGTGTTTTCTAATTTTTGCTGCTGATTCCGAAGGAGGGGTATGAAAGAAAACACATAAGGCTCAAAGGGTTAACGAAGGATAAAGTGTTTGGGTAGCAGAACAAAATGCCTTCGTCATTCTAATCTTTAAAACATGCCAAGTGCAAACAACACAATTAGACATTCGCTATATCTTTAAAGCAATGTTGGGAAACACTCTCATTTTATTACTACGAACGACCCCTCAACATGGCCAACTTACCTTTAACGGTTTTCTTTTTACTTGCCCCAGTTTCACATGACTCGGGCTCCAAATAATTTAAAACCGTTCTTATTCCCTTTAAATGTCCCGATCACCTTTCAATTGCTTTATGATTAACTTTTAAGATTAGGCTACAATTATGTGTGCATGTCATGTCACTAGAGTTGACAAAAAGGACTATAAAGAGAAGAGACTTAAATCAAAGAAAAATGACTAGAAATAACGGAAGACAGAAAATTGCATTAGACAAACGGGGGAAGAGTTTGTATAACAAAACAAGCATAATAAACTGGGGTACAACCCTTGGAACAAACCTAGACAACACCAAACGAGATACTATGACCCAATAAACTTGACAAAATAAAATGATAGAAGGGTTTGATTTACAAGACAATATCCAGATTACTACCCTGAAATAACCTGGACTATAGAAATGACAACAAAATAAGCCACCAAAACTCCACTCTGGTTGACCAAGAAATGGAGAGTCTTCCCAATTACAAGGCACGACATCTTAGCCACTGAGCTTTGGATCAATATTACCAAGGCCACTATCTGCTTCAACATTTTCAGCTTTAGTCAATACATCCCCAAGAGGATTTACGTGCTCCCTGTCACTAGGCATCATCCCCACCAAGTGTGCATCATGACGTGCATATAAAGGGTTCTGCGCGATATTCTGGGTGTCAATGTCTTGAATCTCAATCAAGTTTTCTTGGGTCTTGTGTTTCCGGCTCACCAAAAACCAACCACCTCAATTTTCTCAACAATTCAAAACAAAGAATGTTAAAATGGACTCAGTCAGGCCTCATTATTAACAACATCTTTTTTTTCATTTTTTTTGTGTGGACTTAGTCAGTCCTTTATTATTATCAAAACTTTTCACTTTTTTTTTCCTTTTTTCATTTTTCATTTTTTTTGTGTGGTCAAAACTTATGGAGATTGCCTACGTATCATGACCCCGCATGAATCAGACCTTGCGTAGTTCGCGCTGATAAACGGCAAACAATAATAAAATATTTTTGGATTTTTTAGTTTTTCATAATAAACAAACTTTGATTAAAAAGAATTTAAAAATTGACCAAACTGACATGTTTTGAAGGAAAGACAAAATACATATCCGAAAATCGAACAACTCACCTACTTTAAGAAGAACAAACTGACAAATTCCTTCCCTATCTGCCAATTTTAGCCAAACGGCTATTTTTGCAAGTGTGGCCCCTTCCCAATTTCACATGAATTTTGAGGCCCGAGAGGATTATTTTATGACACTTCACAAACTTATCCATTCTTTTATGAAAATAGCCTTTCGACAACTGAAAGATACTCTAAGGCTATCTCGGCAAGAACGGTTTAATACATTACCAAAGCTGGCTCGGCTTATTTTGACCAAAAATCCAAATGGTATTCACTTGCCCCTTGGCTCTTTTTTTTCAAATTAAAACAAAAGACTTGGTTTTGCAAACACGACCTTTCAGCGCCTCAGGGACGAAGATTTTAAGGTTGCATTAGCTAACCGGCCAAAAATCTAAAATGACCAAAGGTGGACACTTATGCAAAGTCAGCCTTCCGGCGTCCCTTTCGGGAACATTCGGCTATTTCCGACAAAACGGCATCACCGGACTTATTCACGGCGAAAATATTAATTTTGACATTTTTTATTATTATATTTTTTGGCTATTTTTGCAAAAGGGGAGGTTGGTCCCGATAAGGGTTGCCTACGTATCTCACATCCGGTGAGAATCAAACCAGCGTAGTTCGGTCAAATAAAACAAACTACATCTGTAAATGAAACAAACTATTTTTTACTTTATTGAAAAACAACTAAACTATATTTTTTAAAGAATAAATCATAATTTTTTTTAAAGAAAAACGTTTTTTTCTTTCTTTTTAAGTAAAAAAAAACAAACTATTTTGAAAATAACAATTCTTTTTTTTTTCTTTTTCATTTTCCTCAATATTTAAAAACTGGTCAGAATGCAAGTCTGAAGCAAATAAATGCGTAAAACAAACAGGATGCAGCAGGATGGTCTTTTCATTTCAGGTTGCGAGTCCTAGACGGACCCAACCCCTGTGTTGAGTCCCCTAAGTCAAATACAACATGATGCAAATAAGCGTTCCTACTGGGGATCCGGCATGAAGTTTTGTTATTCTAGGTTTAAAACCTGGGTTTATTGTTCTAGACCTGGCTTACCCGAGCGGACAACTCGAGCCGGGGGGGAGGGGGCAGCGTACCGGGAATACAGAAGCTTCACCGGCTTTGCAACTTATCCGAACCTCATTCTAAAATTGGAATAGACTCTAACAGAAAAGAAGTCACACGAAGTGCACCCTTCTTCATGATTTAGAAGACTCAGAGAGGAGATGGGTTTCGACACAGTTTATATACAGCTCAAAAAATATCAAAGCGGTAATAGCAACACTTAGCACATTAGGCCCAAACATGTAACAAAATCAGATAATATACAAGCCAAATACAACAAATATACCAAGCTCGAATTTCTAACCCTGAACCAGTTATTCTGGGTTTTGAATCCCCAGCAGAGTCGCCAGAGCTGTCATACCTCCTTTCGCGCTACCGCACCCCGTGAAGGATGTAATAGAGGGAGTTTTTCCAATTAAAGGACAATCGAAACGGAATTTGTTTATTTAATTCAGAGTCGCCAATTGGGAGATTTATGGTGTCCCAAGTCACCGGTTGAATCCCGAATCGAGGAAAAGAATGACTCTGTATTACAGTCTGCGAACCAGAAATCTGGATAAGGAATTCTGTTAACCCGGGAGAAGGTGTTAGGCATTCCCGAGTTCCGTGGTTCTATCACGGTCGCTCAACTGTCATATTTGGCTTGATATCTGATTTTAATATATATTGAACCTATGTGCAAATTTTAACTCTTGACCGCTTTTATTATTATTATTATTATTTTTAACAAAAGAATTGCAACGTTGTAAAAACGTATCTAGAATCATGTCACAATCAATGTACCCGTGGTTATCGACACATTTCAACTCCGTTGAGATTTGAATTTGGGTCACATAAATGTGCACCCGAGTTTAGGGAGATAAGATTATTAAATACGCGCTTAAAGCTACTAACGCGTTATTATTTTGAGAAGGCCGTAAAATTCGCTAAAACGGCATATCTCGAAATCTAAGTATTTTTATATATACATTTATGAGAGCCCCGCAGCTTGTGCGTTTTATTTGGCGAGGCTCGTCTCATTTCTTTTTAAAAGGATAATCCTAAAATGACTACATTTTCCTATTAAGTTCGTCTCTAAAATCAAAGAGAAAAAGTCCTAATTAATTTACATGCTTGACAAGCTTGAGTCTCTTATTAGTTGTTGGATTACAAATTTACAATAGATGCTACCGAAAAATTACATTCGAATTTGAAAAAAAATAAAAAATTATTTCGTGCCTTATTCTATAAGCGAACTACTAAAACTGAAATTATAATAAGCATACGAGATTGACAAAAATATTTAAACAAACTAACAATTCCCCAATTTGATTTAAACTTAACATTTCTGAAATTGATTAAAACTAATATTTCTAGATGATTGAGACTCATGGAATTAACAGCTAGGAAATAGTATCAATATGGATTAGATCATTAGCCTACATATTGCCTAATGGAATCAAACGCCGGCCTATTTAAATATGCATGGAATACAAAAGAAAACTAGAGATGAAATATAAGCAATTAACCCGTTAACTATTTGTTTATTCTACGAATTAATTAACTAACTATATTACATGTACAACTGACGACTACAGATTGCGATTTTAAATAAATAAAACTTCAGTTAGGCACAAAAACTACGCTATGCGTTCTTATTGAGTCATAAAGCTAGATTTTATAAATACTTATTACAGATTTATTAAACTATAGATACAACACTTAATTCGTCAATCACTCTAGCATTTTATTTCACTTTTTTCATCTCACAGCTACATCAGTTTTGATTCGAAAGTGTACCTGATATTGGAAAAAAGAAGAAGAAACATGATTGATCAGCACATCAGTAGTAACAACACAGCAACAGCAACAACGGTGGAAATAGAACAACCCAGTAACAAAGTTTAAAAGAAAAACAGTCACCAAAAGATGAACTTGAGAATATATTTTGCTACTTAAAACTTAAATTTTCTTTTGTTTTTCACTCTATTTTTTCGTTTTTTTTTTTAAATTTTCAAACCCTCTTAGCTCTTAAAAATTATGTTCAATCTTTAATCTCAACTAGCTCTTCATTTTTCTTTCTTCAATCTCTCCTCTTACTTAGCTTTTTAATTCTCTTCAATGTTTTCTCTCTATTCTTCTCTCCTCTTAATTCTCTCTTCTTTTTATTTTTCTTCCTCTATTTTTCTCCCCCTTCTAATGTCAGATTTTTACCTCTAAATAGGCACAAAATTAGTGTATTTCCCACTAACAAATTATCCTATTAGTTTTTAATTAATCCACCAACTCTAGTGCCTTTTAATTATTCTCCTAATGCTACTTCTACCCTACCATCATGCTTTGTTCCCCCACCATCTTATAAACAAATATTATATCCCACTACAATATGTCTTGTCCTCCACTTTTTATTAAATAATTGAATTATTCCCCACTAACATATGTCTTGTCCCCCATCATATTATTTTAATAATAGTTTAGTAACTAGTGGACAGATCACTCAAATTAAATAATTATCTAAATTTTAAATACCAAAAATACCCCCAAAATTACTGAAAATTACTATTCTACCCCATCAACTATAACCAATTCACCTAAATAAATTAACCAAAATATAGCAGCTATAACCAATTCTTAATCAAATTCACCAACAAATTCAAACTAAATGATGAACAACAAAGAACCAACTGAAATTATTTTGAACAACATTCTTCACTATATTATTTTAATACATTATTATACTTTTTATCTATTTATTATTAAATTTATTTACACATTTTTCCATTTTTTAACTAAATTTTTTTCTTTTTCTTGATTAATCTGTTTTAGTTAATTAATAAAAAAAACTATAAACTATCATAATATGATTATACTAAATTTACATATATTTTAATTAGATCTGATTTTAACTAATTTACTTATTACAGAATAAACAAAAATATGATAATTAACAAAATAAATACAAACTGTGATAAAAAGTAAACAACAAAAATAAAAATGGCAGAAATAAATAAATAATAAAAAAATAGAAAATGCGTAAATTAAATTATAAAAACACAATATAATGCGTAAATTAAATAAAAAAACAGAATATAATGCTAAAAACATAATAGTAAATAAATTCGAAAATTAACGAAAATAAAAAAATGCATAAATGCATGAAATAAATAACAAATGCGTAAATAAAATTACAAAATTCAAAGGGTCTAATCGTGAAAAAAACCCTCAAGCCAAGACTCCCATCTTGGATCTAAGATCCTTGATGGAAGATCTTGACCGGAGGATTTTATAATGACTAGAAAAAATAAAAAAAGAAGTAGATCTAAGGTTTTGGCATTTTTAGATTCAAGATCTACGGATTTTGGTTGGTTTTTTGGGGATTTGGTTGGTAGGATGATGTTTAAGAGGATGAGAGAAGTGTATGGTATGAGTTTGAGGGTTTTTGGAGTTTCCTCCGCCGGTGGAGATTTCCAGCGGGCGGCGGGCGGCGGCATCACCGTGGAGGCGGCGGCGGCGGTGGAGTGAGAAGAGAGAGGTAGAGAGGTTTTGAGTTTAGAGAGATGTGAGAGAAGTGGAAGAATGAAGAGATTAGAAGTGAGGGGTGTGTTTTTTTTTGAATAGTTTTTATATTAAAAAATGGGTGAGTTCCGGACCGTTGGATCTACTAGAGATCAATGGTCAAGATTGAATGGGGAGATGGGGTGGATCAGATTTTTTAAGGGTTTTGGGCTTTGTTTATTGGGTGTTTTTTGGGTTGGGTAGGGAATGTTTTGGGCCTAGGTTTAAAATTGAAAAAGAGGCCCAATTCCGATTTTCTTTCTACTTTTTTGTTCTATTTTTGTTTATTTGCTCCAAAATTAAACTTAAAGCTCCTAAATTAAATTAATAAAATCAAAATTAACTTAGAATATTAATCAACTACTAATAATAATTATCACACAAAATTAAACATCAATTAAAATAAAATCGCACAATTTGGACATTAAATGCTAAAAATGCAAAAAATACATATTTTTTGTGATTTTCTATTTTCGTAAAACAAACTTAATTACTCTTAAATGTAGAATTATATCCTAGATGCAAAAAATGTGATATATTTTCGTATTTTATATTAATTTAACAAATAAACATGTACAGACAAATACAAATAATTATCCAAAAATGCCACGAAAAATCTAAAAAATGCACACAAAGAAAAATTGTTACATTTTAAATTTTTTTGGAGTATTTATCATATAGGGCAAAAATCACGTGCTCACAGCCCATACTTCAAATAGAAGGATAGAAGCGCTGAGATTCAGTATTTTGGAATATAGCAGCATCGTTAGTAGCATACATTCCATCATATGGTCTAGGTACCGAAAAGCTTGACTTAGAGAGTAAAGAAGAGTTAGAGACGATGTGATGTCTCGCTTGATGTTCCAAATGACAAAAGGAAATCTATGATGCAAGCAAGTTGAAAGGTTGCAAGTAATATAAATAGAGATGTGTAGGTCACAAATTATTGTATGGTGAGGCAACAAAGTTCTAGAAGGCAGGAGCAAGGATAAGAATATGCGAATGGAAAAGTAACAAAATGGATAAGTCCTCAGGATTAAGCATGTACAAGAGTAAATGGTTTCTCTAAATTATATAAAGCTCACTATAACCTGAATGAATTCAAAGGAGCCTAAGACTAACATCATTTAGAATGTCACCCTTGTAATAGAATGAGGGTGTAATTGTGATAGATAAAAGATGGCATTTGGGCCTTCGATTGAGTAATGATTCAACAAAGAAAAGAAACCGATCTTATGAATTGGACAGGATTAAAGTACCCACGCAAGGTGAATCGCATTGGGACATTTTTAGGTACGGTTATGAAAGTAGGGTATCTCCATAGGTGGATCAATCTAATCATTTCAGACGTTCCCCGATTAAACGTGAATCCTAGCAACAATATTACATAAAATATTAAGTTATCAATGATATATTGTAGATCAATATTGAGGTGAATCAACAATGGTCAGACATAAGTTACAAAGTATGACATGAGTCTAGTCCATTATTCTTAATACGAACGGTAATGAAGGGGCATCGAAGGACTAAGATTTATACCTAAAGGGTAGGCAATAAAAGTAACTGGGAACATGGTAATCTCACCTTAGTAAAGGTCGAAAACTTTCTAATGTTGCAACTTTGTATATAAAAGGCTTAATAGGATACCTCTCTGGGCCTCAATAGGTATACTGGAGTCCTTTGCTCGATACTTTACGAGAGGCGCTATCACGACCGGGATTGGAAATTGGGTCATGACACATTCACTGTCACCTTGCAATGTGGCCCATGGCCAAAAGTATGACATCATATGTTCAGGGTCCTTAGTTGCAAGTTGGTACACAAGGATAGGTGAGGCACTGGGTGCCGGTCTCGCCCGCCAACTTCGAGGTATGACAAAAGTGGTATCAGAGCAGTTCTGTCATAGGGACTCTATAAGTCGTGTCTAGTAGAGTCTTGTTTATGGGTGTGTCATGCACCACACATATAAGCAGGAGGCTATAGGGCATTTAGGATTGTCACTCTTTCTTCTTACTCTAGATCGTCTGGTAGAGTACACTTATATGAATCCATGTTCCGAAGTTCTATTTTACTTTAAATAAGACGATGCCTACATCAGGAAAGAAGGTTGGAAAGAGAGATAGTTGTGGAAGAGCAGAGTCAGAGGAGTTGGATTTTTGTATGATGCCCACGATAAGTAAATATGAGGTCTTTAGCAGATCATGGGTGTACTGAAAGGTGTAAGCTCCCTGATAAGAAGACTTAAGGCAAGAATGCCTATACATATTTATATTGAAGGACAATGTGAGATTAAGAAGATAAGCACAAATTTCACCAAGTAAAAGGAGCAGTGTGAAAAGGGGTACGAGGTACCCAGTTAATGAAGGTTAACGACGTTTATAATTGAGGCAGAGGAACATAAGTTTTTTGAGTTACATTCAATAGTAATAGAGGTATATACAATTGGTCGCACCCCTTCTAGATATGCCCTATGAGGGCTAACAAAAGTAGTATAAGAAGATATGATAGATGAATTGATTGCGTCAGTTGACATTTCCGAAGGATATAGCAAATATGCTAATAGCTCTTTTTATGAGACACCTAGATGGTACACTCTAAAATAGTATAGGCAGATGTGAGTACTACAAAGACACGTACTATAAGTCTTGAAGGGATAAATACTACCTCAGTGTGGCTCGCGTCCCTAGTAAAAAGAGAATGTTAAGCAACTTGAAGAGCCACTGGATGGAGCAAAGAAAAGCTAAAAGCGAAAGAATGTCGTATTAAAGTTTTTCCAAGAAAAGGGATATGCTGAAATATTAGCAGAGTAATGAGAAGAGAGATAAGGAATCATTATGAATTAGGGTCGGAATGATTGGAAAGTAGTCGACATCATGGTAATTTTAGATTTCATTTCGGCGGTAATAGAATGGTCTACAGAAGGAGATTGATGATGAATCCAGAGAATGGTCATTCAGGGAGACACTTCCCTAGATCAAGAAATGTGAGGAAAGTTAATGTTAAGAGACTGTATATTCCAGTTACATTAAGTGTCACCCTCGCGAGTAAAGCAATTTGTCATCCTCGGTACAGAAGGATTGCTGCGAGGCGAGTAAGGATTATTGATGTTGAGAAACGATGCTAAAGATGAAGAGGTAAAACATATATAGGTAGATCCTTGTGGCTTCAAATTTTAGTACACCCCTATAGGGGGAATATGGAGTGATGTGACATTAAGTCAGAATTAAGTGGTTCTAGTGACTATGAAATAGTAAAGGAAGTAAATGTTCTTGCCCGAGCTGTTATTAATAAATAAGGAGCCAGTGCGAGACGTAAGTTAAGAAAAAGGAAATAACCCAAGAAAGATTACAAGGAATATTGATATGAGAATGGGCCAACGAGTAGTTAGTAATTGGTAAGGAAGATCCCATTTATGGCTAAATAGGAGGTTATAGACGAGTCATCAGATCGTTTAAAATAAACATAGTAGAACCTAACATGGAGAATTAAACCTCGAAGAATATTATTATAATACTTGAAGTATATTTAAACTAGCGTGGGGGTAGTTAAAGGTACCGTATGGGTGTTACGACGATAAAAGAAAGTGCCACAGGGAAGGCAGTTAAAATATCGGTTCAGAATCAACCATACAAGCACAAGGGCATGGAAGTAATCAACTATGGATGATTAGATTATAGGCAAATAAGGACATCAAAAAGGTCCGTAATGAGCTCACAATTTTACGAGAGTCAAGGGTTCTCCCGAAGTACTACAACGAAAGACTAGCCGAGGAGATAAGGAAGAAGGCTTCAACCTAAGCACGACTTCAAGAGCATAATTATCAAAACCCCTTCTCACACGACTTCAAAAGGCAAAAGCAATGCCATTATTGAGTGAGATCAGATTTTAGAGAGAATAAAGAGGAGGAGACTCATCTTGGAGTGGAAAATCAAAGAGGAACAACATCTTGGAGCAAGGATTGAAAGAGTTTTTTAAACCTTCTCCTAGTATTTGCTTATATTATGTTTAAGACTTTTATTGTTGATATTGTATGAATATGAGTAGCTAAAAATCCAAATATTCTTTGGGACATGGGTGTTAGATGATCTTGTTGTTTGAAGCTTAGATTGAAGATCTTCAATTTATCGTTATGGGTAGTTTATTTGATTCTGCTATTAATTATTTTACTACGTATCTAATAGTGACATACTATTTACGAATCTTGAGTTAAACTTGAAAAAAGAAATTCTTGATTGCATATAGAATCAAATAGAACAAGATCTGAATCCTGGGCATCTGGTGAAAGATTCGCGATTATGATAGACATATACTTAATTGCCTTGTTTGGTTGAAAAATACGAATTGTAAATGCATTTTTGTTAAATTAATACCATAGACATATAGGTATTAATTTAACTTGAATAGGCACATAAGATCTCGACAGATTCTTATGGGTATTATTAACCCTATAATCAATAATACGGATAATTCAATAAATCAATCTTAAGCTAAGAAAGTAGCGTGATCTCTAGCAATCCCATGACCCTGGAATATCTTTTATATAAATTGTTTAAAGAAAACTGCATAAACGTCGTAGTAATTTTGTGTTGTATTATTGTTTAATTACTAGTTAAATTGTAAATTGGTTATTTATGTATGTTGGGATAAATTATCTTGAATTGATAATTGTTTGAGTCTGCATCAGTCGATAAGTTGATCACAATTCCTCGTGGGAATGAGACTTTACTTACCACTATATTACTTGTCGATCGCGTACACTCGCGTGAGTTTTTGGTCACAACAAGTTTTTGGCGCCGTTGCCGGGGAATTAGAAATTAACTATTCTTCTGGATTAGACTTTTATTATTATCTTTATAAGTTTTTTTTCTTCTCTTTGTGTAAATATTTTATTTTTATGACTATTTAATTTTTCTCTTAGTATGTTTCTAGATATCTCAAGATGACATCTGGGGATGAATATACGGAGGTAAGGTTAATAATGAAGAAACTTTGTTGACGGAAGATTTTTATGGCCCATATTTTTGGGCTAGTCATGGCCTCACCTATTGGACATCTAAATTTGAATATGAGAGCAAGGTTGGTATTGGGACGGATATTCTCGATTAGTGAAATCTGCGAAACGACGTTGTTTAATAACAACAGTGATGACAGATTGGTCTAAGGAGAGAGATGAGCTTGCACAAAAAAGTGATAATTTTTGCTTGGTTGTGCATAACTTTGATTCAGATTTATATGCAAAGGTTCATGCGTGTAACACCCAACAATTTAGTGATGAGTTGTATGAAGTTGAAAAAAATCTTCTAGACCAAATTGAGGATCTAAAAAGAGAATACCAATCATTAGATCATATTTTTCTTGAGGATGTCAATGTTGAGAAGAGTGCTCTAGTGTCATGTGAGGGAGTAGAAAACATTACTTTAGGAGAATTGAGTGTATGTATACATGAGGATCTAAATAGTAGTAAAATTCATGACTTGGGGAGCATTGCACCTCATTCCAATCATTTTTCCACATTGTGTTTAGACAGTAAGATAGTAATCGAGTCATCTGAGCCTATAGGGAAGTCAAAGAGTGAGGATGAAACTGCCTGTATTCTTGAATTTGTTGTGCCAAAAAACAAAAATTATATTCCTCATCCAAAGGCCGAGAAGTGCAGAGTGAAAAATTTATTACTTGGCCTGGTTATCTTTATAGCCCCACCAAAGGAGCATAGCCACAGACTGGATGCGTTGTTAGGAGTAAAATTCATATGTTCAAGGTGGAAGTAAAAAGTGGCTCACGTTGTATATTGTCTATGTAGGATTCGTATGTATGCCTATGTAGTATATTTTGTATAACAATTTTGAATTTTGTAAAATTGACTATTTTCTTTTTATGTTTAGTTTCAATATTTTTAGTCTAGTTTTTGATTTCTTTATATTATTTTCTTTTCAATTGTAGTAATTATCTCTAATGTTGGGTAGGCCGATAAATATTATATCATTCTAATTGAAGAACAAGGTAGTCTGAATCACTGTTATATATGCTAAGTGTCAACATAACAATAACACAAGTGTGGGGTATTTACTCTACTTGCTCTTAAAATGATCTGTGTGCTTTTAGCTAATATATCATGTTATGTAGGTATAATGTCTCGGCTCCCAAGTAAAAGATCAAACACTGACCCATCTGAGGTTGCATCTAGTAGCTGACGGGGATGAGGATGTGAACTATATTCCCTCAGATGATGAGGAATGTCTGCGTACATTTGAAAATGAAGATGCTTAGGCCAATGGCCTCAGTGAGTCTCTCTTTTCTGATTTGTTTTGATCTTTCACATTAGGGACAATGCATATTTTTTTAAAGTATGGGGTGGATTGCCCCTATTGTAATGCACTTATTTTCTATTTTTCGTATTTTGTTTAGTTATTTTTTTTATTTTGTTTAGTTTGTTAAAGTTGCTTTTATTTGATTTTGTTAGATTATAGTGTTGATAGATAGTTAGTGGTCTTAATTTCAAATTAGTTCCTGACGATGGATTTTCTTCAGGGAAAATGAAGTCGAAATTCAAAATATAAAAAGAAAAAAAAAATCAATTTTTTTTATTTTCAGTTTACTGTATGCCAGTTTGGTTTGAGTTAAATAATTCCCCTCGGTTTTTTTTATGCCGCGGTTCTTTTTCAAGTGTGTATTTGAACCAGGTATAGTGTAAATTTTTTTTTGTTCAATTGAATAAAAAGTTCCTAACTTACAAAGTTACTCTCCTCAAATACACATGCTTTAGAAATGATAGGTACCTTATTTGTGATGTTCAACCTCAGTTCTTCATTCTAAAGTAAGTGCCTTAAATTGTGTATTTATGATTATGCTTAACTGCTTTGACTAGAGAGTCCAGACAGATCCAAGCTTGAGTGAGTTGTGTGCCAATGTGTGAGTAAGGATTGCTGAAATATTCTGTGTATAATAGTTGATATGTAGAACTTGCCCCCAAGTATTTTGCAAAGCGAAATAGTAACATTATTCAGTTTAGGAGATGATATAGGCAATTCTTTGTTGAACCACTTTTATAATTGTTCCCACCTAATTGATATATACCTTAGTCAATCCTTTTGAGCCATTAATCCTATTTCTTTGGCACCCACGTTACGAACCTTACCAATTTATGTAAATATATCAGTTGTTTGAACCTCTATCTCTCATGAGCACTTAATGTTGTTTTAATGTTAAAATAGTTGA
>MU787837.1:17103-109569 GCA_026770625.1 Nicotiana glauca | reverse complement strand
ATATATATATATATATATATATATATATATATATATATATATATATATACGTATAGGGGATGAATTTTCATTAGTAACATTCCCTAACTTATGGTGCTTAAAGAGAATAGGATTTGTTGTTAGTATGTAAAACCTCAAAAAGGTTGAAGATGGTTTAACATAAGAGTAATGCTGAAATTGTGAAATGAAATGGTGTATGTATGAAAGTGCTCAAAGAGGTGTAGTTACTACATACTATATTTATCACACCCTTCCTTAGCCTACATTACAATCAATTAAAGTCCTATTTGATCCTTGATTGAATAAACTTAATCAGTAGAGTATTACATTAAGGGCAAGCATATGGTATGTCATCTGTTGCACATGAATTTTAATTTTTAGAGTGAGTTAATTCTTCCTATTTTGAGTTCCTAAATATTATTCAATATTATTTTGAGAGGAACTAGTCTATATTATTTGTGGGAGGGCACATGATTTACAAAGGCAAGGAAAAGTTTTTATCCTTATGTTAGAGTAAGTGAGAAAGTTATGAAAATGCGTGGCACTTGTGAGTCATGTCTTGTGATTGAAATATTATGAATTGGTACTTAAGTGTCGGCATGTGTTGTTAGAGAAATTGTCTAAAAAAAGTTCATCCTTATGCGAAGTGTATATTAATTGCTCGAGAACGAGCAATTATTTAAGTATGGGGTGTTGATCAAAGGCTAAAAACTCGTATTTTAGTTGTAGTAACAACACTTTAAGTATTGCATTTTACAAAGGTTTGAGCGTAAATAATGATGAATTTTGCTAAATTAATACTTTATGCCTTGTAGGAAGCGATTCCAACCTAAGAATTAAATTTGGTATGAATTTAATTAATTTTGGGCTTTGAAGTCTGAGTAAAATCCCAAGGAATCAACCCCGAATCGTATTCGAATATCAACGGATGATAATTAAGAATAAAACAATGAGTCGAGCAGGCATACGACACATTATATAGTAAAATGGCCATAACGTTTTGCTCAGAACTCCATTTAGGCTCCATAATAAATTGATGGAAAGCTATTTAAAAGGGCTACAACGTTAATGTTCTGCATTTTCTCGAATTTCCATTACTGCGCCGCGGGGGCGGCGTGGCAGTGCAAATTTCTTCGCTTGAATTGTTTTGCTCCTTTAAATTGTATTCTGCCTCTGTCCAATCCATGTACACGTCGCACGGGGCATCGTGGGGTGCGCCGCAGGTGGGTAAAAATCGCAGAAATATTCTAGTTCGGACTAAAGAGGGAATAATTGTCAAAACCCCTTCTCACACGACTTAAAAAGGAAAAAGCAGTGCCATTATTGAGGGATATCAGATTTTAGAGAGAACAAAGAGGAGGAGACTCATCTTGGAGTGGAAAATCAAAGAGGAACAATATCTTGGAGCAAGGATTGAAAGAGTTTTTATAAACCTTCTCCTAGTATTTGCTTATATTATGTTTAAGACTTTTATTGTTGATATTTGTATGAATATGAGTAGCTAAAAATCCAAATATTCTAAGGTCATGGGTGTTAGATGATCTTGTTGTTTGAAGCTTAGATTGAAGATCTTGAATTTATTGTTATGGGTTGTTTATTTAATTCTGGTATTAATTATTTTACTACGTAGCTAACAGTGAAATACTATTTACGAATCTTGAGTTAAACTTGAAAAAGGAAATTCTTGATTACCTATAGAATCAAATAGAACAAGATCTGATTCCTGGGCATCGGGTGAAGGATTCGCTATTAAGATAGACATATACTTAATTGCCTTGTTTGTTTAAAAAATAGGAATTGTAAATGCATTTTTGTTAATATTAATACCATAGACATATATGTATTAATTTAACTTGAATAGGCGCATAAGAACTCGACAGATTCTTATGGGTATTATTAACTCTATAATCAATAACCCATATAATTCAATAAATCATTCTTAAGCTAAGAAAGTAGCGTGATCTCTAGCAAGCACATGACCGTGGAATGTATTTTATATAAATTGTTAAAAGAAAACTGTATAAGTGTCATAGTAATTTTGTGTTGTATTATTGTTTAATTACTACTGAAGTTTTAAATTGGTTATTTATGTATGTTGGGATAAATTATCTTGAATTGATAATTGTTTGAGTCTGCATCTGTCGATAAGTTGATCACAATTCCTCGTAGGAACGACACTTTACTTACTACTATATTACTTGTTGATCGCGTATACTTGCGTGAGCAGCAGCTTGACTTCATCAAGTTGTTGTTGAATGTGTGGAAGACTCTGGGAGGTAGTCGATTGAGGGAATGGTTGATCAACTGGAACATCTGCAAGTGCTGGAGCACTTTCAACCTTGGCTCTTTTAACCAAGCCATTTTAACCTAATGAGTAACCCATCATAGAGAAAGTTGTTTTATTATATGTACCGGAGATGTGCTTGGGGATAAAAGGATCTAAATCAACCTTCATAACTTACAGAATGTGAGAGACAAAAATTCCATAAGGAAGACAAGCAGCAATCGAGGAAATATCCCTGATACTCTCAAACATATATTGATGGATCCATACACACCAATTAAGGCTCTTGTTGCTGACCAGACAGTAGAGGACAAAGACATCTCTAGTGGACAATGAACTTAGGGACCCAGACCCGGAAGGTAAAGTAGTGGAAATCATGTGGTCCAAAACTCGATGTTCAAATTTCAGACTTTTCTTCTTCAAAAGACATATCAAAGTCTTTGGGCCAAGAATTTTGGACAAATACATCATACCCACTAAATTTTGTAGAAAAGATCTTTTCAAATTGGTAGGAGTCCAACACAATTCTTGTACCTAAGACCATAGACTCTAAGTCATCCTTATCATTCACAAACAAATTTGCATAAAACATTCACAGAGGTTCTTGATACACAGAATTTCCAACAGTGTCAAACATAGGGGAAAGATACTGGAAATCAAAAATTTCAGTGACATCACAACGAAGACTTTGCATAAGAGAGAGACTTACACATCGTCCATAAGCCATGAATTTTGACTTATAGGACTCAAACCATGCCTTTTCATTGAGACCATGGAAGATCAACTTGTCTTCTGGACCCAAATCCAAACATTCTACCTTGCCCTTTTTGCATGCAGCCTTTTTGGGGGTTTGCTCCATGGGTTATTTTCCTTTCTTTTTCTGGCTAACGGGTCGATATTCAGATATAGCACTACTGTCATTATCAATTTTGAGTAGATCTGAATCAGTAGATGATTCTACATCCAATGTTCATTCTGTGTTGGCGGTTTTTTGAAACCTACGACTTCTTCTAGTTGCAGAGGAAGGATTTCTTTTGGCCATGAAGAAATCGAAAGGTTGTTTGGTTAGGAATGAGAAAGGTGTTTGGGAAGATAGAGGTTTTTATCAGGGATTTGAGAAAAGTGAAGAGGCATCTTGGTTATCGGAAGGGTCAAGTACAGAAAAAAGTGATGGTTTGGAATGACTGCACGTAACAATTGCACATTTACAGAAAAATTGATTATTATAAAATTTACAAAAATATAAAAAATAATTTAAACAATTAAACAAGCAATTGGATTATAAATTTGGCAGAATGCCAATCTTTTTTTGAAGGATACAAAATTTCTCTCTAAAAGAGTTTTTAGTAAAGATATCTACAAGTTGAGAATCAATGCTAATGAATTCTAATGCAATATCACCTTTTTCAACATGATCATGAAAAAAATGATGTTTGATTTCTATATGCTTTGCCCTAGAATGATGCATAGAATTTTTAGATAGACATATAGCACTGGTGTTATCACAAAAAATAGGAGTAGCAGTAAGGCATAAATCATAATCAAGGAGTTGATGCATGATCCATTAAACTTGGGTACAACAACTTCCTACAACTAGGTATTCTACTTAAGTTGTTGAAAGAGCAACACAATTTTGTTTCTTGTTGTGCCAAGATACTAAGGCATTTCTCAATAATTGACATGTCCCACTGGTACTTTTCATATCAGTTTTGTCTCCTGCAAAATCAGCATCTGAAAAACCTCTTAAAGAAAAATTGTTAGATTGATCATACCAATGTCCGAATTCAGTAGTACCAATTAGATATCTAATAATAAGTTTGACAACAGTCAAATGTGATTCCTTAGAAGCTGAATAAAATCTAGCACATTTGCATACACCAAACATAATATCTAGTCAACTAGTAGTTAAATAAAGTAGAGATCCAATCATTCCTCTATACATAGTTTCATCAACCATTTTTCCATTGTTGTCATCATTTAGCACAATAGTTGGACTCATAGGAGTACCAACAGCCTTAGCATTTTCAATTCCAACCTTTTTGATAAACTCCTTGGTGTATTTTGATTGACTGATAAGAATTCCTTTAGGAGACTGCTTGATTTGAAGTCCAAGGAAGAAGGTTAGTTCTCCCATCATGCTCATCTCAAATTCACCTTTCATGGAAAGAGAAAATTCTTTGCAAAGGGTGGTGATAGGACTTTCAAAAATAATATCATCAACTTAAGTTTGAGTAATGAGATTACCAGAATTTGATTGCTTAATAAAAAGAGTTGTATCTATGTTACCTTGTTTGAAACCTTGACTTAAAAGAAAAGAACTTAACCTTTCACACCAAGCTCGCGGAGCTTGTTTGAGACCTTACATGGCTTTAGTAATCTTGTATACATGGTTTGGAAGATTAGCAATTGCAAATCCAGGAGGTTACTTTACGTATACTTCTTCAGATATAAAACCATTTAAGAACACACTTTTGACATCCATCTAATACAGTTCGAATCCTTTGTGGGTGGCAACAGCATGTAAAATTCTTATGGATTCGAGTCTTGCCACAGGTGCAATGGTTTCATCATAGTCGATTCCTTCTTGTTGAGAATAACATTGAGCCAATAGTGTTGCTTTATTTCGAATGACTTGGCCTGATTCATTCAGTTCATTTTTGAACATCTATTTAGTCCCAACAACAACGGAGTTTTGGGGTTTTGGAACTAATTCCCAGACTTTATTTTTCTCAAACTGATCCAATTTTTCTTTCATATTGTTGATCCAATGAGAATTTATTGGAGCTTTATCAATCTTCATGGGCTCAATTTGAGATATGAGATCTACATGAGACTTGTTCTTTTGTGATCTTCTAGTAGTTATTCCTTCTTGGGGATCTCCAATAAAATATTTTTTTAGAATATCCTGGTTCGTTACTCCATTCATTTGGAGTATTCCCGGATGTTATGTTAGTCGACTGATCTGGTTGAGATAGGTCATGATCTTCTGAAGGAGCCTCAATTGGTTGATTTTGTTGATTAGCTTACAGAGTTTAATGATCTTTTCCTACAACACGAAATTTCTTCATCTTCAGGAACATATTCATTCCTTGAGCGACGGTTAGTCAATAAAAACAATATGAATAGATTCTTCAATGCATAAGGTTCTCTTATTCTAAACTCTGTAAGCTCTACTATAGGGTGAGTAACCTAGAAATATACCTTAATCTCTTTTCGAATCAAATTTGCACAGATTATTCTTACCATTGTTATGATCAAACATTTGCATCCGAAAGGATGGAAGTAGTTGATGTTTGGTTTCTTACCATTCCATAGTTCATAGGGAGTCTTTTTGAGAATAGGACGAACGAGGCATATGTTAATAATATGACACATTTTACTTATAGCTTCTGCCCAGAAGTTGTAAGGCAACGATTTTTCCGCTATCATCGTTCTTGCCATATCATGCAAGATTTTGGTTTTGTTCTACTACACCATTTTGCTGAGGAGAACTAGGTGAAGAGAAATTATGAGAGATTCCTTGATCAGTGCAGAAATTTTCAAGTGCTCCGCTTTCAAACTCTCCACTATGATCACTTCTGATTGAAGAGATATAATAACCTTTCTCACATTGAACCTTCTTACAAAAGACTTCAAAATTCTTTAGTGCATCATCTTTATGACTAAGAAATATAATCCATGTAAATCTAGAAAATTCATCTACAATAACAAAAGTATATTTCTTACCTCCAATACTAGCTGTTCTAGTGGGCCAAATAAATCTGTATGCAGTAGTTGAAGAGGTTTAGATGTAGAAATATGATGACCCAAAAGGTCATCACTTGTTTTAAAAATAAATCCTGTATTCCAAGGCTTTAAAAACCTCTTTAAGTCTTACCTTAATTTGCGTGCATAATATGGGCGAGTAGCCGGAAGCCATTATGTGAAAATCTATAAAAAAATGATGAATTTTTACTTTTAAAATGAATTTAAGTTGACTTCGGCCGATATTTTGAGTAAATGAACCCGAACTTGTGATTTGACGGTTCTGGAGGGTCTATAGGAAAATATGGGACTTGTGCATATGCCCGGAATAGAATACCAAGGTCCCAAGCCCGAGAAATAAATTATTAAAGAAAATTATTTTTTGGAAAATTTATGAGTTTTTTAGAAATGAAATGTGTTTAAAATTTGGTGGTATCAGGTTCGTATTCTGATTCTAGAGGTCGGTACATGTCTTATATGTGATTTAAGTTGAGTTGTGAAATTTGGTAAGAAACGGACTTGAAATGACGTGAGTCAGACCGTATTTGAGAAATTTGGAAAATTAGAGGTTCTTAAGTGATTTCATGATTTTGATGCTAACTTCATAGTTATTGATGTAATATTGGCAATTTGATCGCACAAGTAAGTCCATATGAAGTTTTTGAGTTAGCGTGCATGTTTGATTTGGAGCCCCGAAGGCTCGGGTGAGTTTCGGATAGGTATCCTAAGGTTTTTGTACTTAGGAAAAGTTGTAGAAATGTTGTTTCTGATGCATAGACATGCCGTGCTTTGCGATCACGAAGCCTTTCAAGCGATCGCGAAAAAGAAGTTGGCCTGGGGTGAAATTTGTTCTATGCGAACGCGAAGTAAGGAACGCGAATAGGGAGCACTGGGGGGCTACTCTACGTGAACATGACCCATTTTCTGCGAACGCGTAGTGTAAAATGGGCGTTGTTCTAGGATGTGGTCGTTCTTCTATGCTAATGCGTACACTAGTCCGTGAACGCGAGGGTTAGGGGGGCCAACCCTTCGCGAATGCATAGGAGGACTAGCGATTGCGTAAGTACACTTAAGGAAGCTCTTCGCGATCACGACAATGTTTTCGCGAACACGATGAACACTGTCGCCCAACTCTTTTAAATAGTAACAGAAATGAGAATTATCCATTTTCTCACATCTGTTCCCCCAAAATCAGAACCTAGGCGATTTTTGAAGAGTAAAATCAACACCAAATCATAGGTATGTGTTCCTCAATCTATCTCATTCATTTTCCATCAACACTCATTAGATTTCTAGGCTTAAATATTGTTCTTCCATGGTAGAATTTGGGATTTTGGGTAGAGTCAAGGCTTTTTGAATAATTGGAAATTAGACCTTGTTTTGGGGTCAAATTTTGAAACTAATTGAATATTCGATCTCGTGGGTGAATAGGTGATCAGGTTTTGGTCCGAACCTCGAGTTTTGACCAAATGGTCCCGGGGTTGATTTTTGACTTTTTGGGGAAAATGATAGGAAACCTATAATTAAGCATTTGGTATGAATTCTTTAGATTTTATTGATATTGTTAAATCAATTTGGACAAGATACGAGTTTTTTGGAGGTGAATTCTAAAGGTAAAGCAATGTTTGAGGCTTGAGATGGTCGTGGACGTTCGAGGTAAGTGTTTGGTCTAACCTTAGTTTGAGAGATTAGTATTTGTGTCTTATTTGCTATGTTAACTGTGAAGTATGACCTATGGGCATGGTGACGAGTATCTATGCGTCGGTGTCAAGCATGCCCGTGAGTCTTGTATTGTAATTTTTATGATTCCGATGTGGTTTATTCATGATTCATATGAGAATTATATTTTTCGTCCCCTTGCTGGGATGTTGTTGTGATATTGTTGTTCCCTTGTCAGGAGGTTATTGCAATATTATTGTTCCCTTGTCGGGATGTTGTTGTGCTATTATTGTTCCTTTGTCGGGAGGTTATTGTAAAATTATTGTTCCCTTGTCGGGATTCTTTTATGATTCGTGTTGATAAATGAAATGGGAGCGGGTTTCACACCTGCAATAGTAATACATTAAATGGGAGCTGGTTAAATGCTTGCAACGGTAATAACTAAAATGGGAGTGGGTTGCACGCTTGTAACGGTAATATATGAAATGGGAATAGGTTGCACATCTATAAATGTAAAATATGAAATGGGAATGGGTTGCATACCTGCAACTGTACTAAATGAAATGAGAGTAGGTTGTATGCCTGCAACGGTACTGTATGAAACGGGATCGGGTTGCACGCCCGCAACTGTATTACTTGTGTACTTGTTCTTTTTATTTCCTTATCTTTTGCTAGTAATTGATTTATGGCGAACCATACATTTCTTTACTGTTATTCTGTTGTTATCTGCTACTCCCCGCACATTGTTTCCCCCACCCAACTTTAGTTGTAATTATCTACTTCTATTTTTGTTGTGTATGATTTAACTGCACAGGGTTATTTGGTAGTCTGGTCCTAGCCTCGTCACTACTTCTCTTTTCGTTTTACTTATTCAGTGCTGCCTCGTCTGGAGGCAAGGATTCTTTTGGTAGAGGCCATCCTCCTAGGCCTTTTCAGTCAGCACTTCAGGTTTCTCATAGTGCCCCAGGTGGTCATGGTTCTCACATGAAGTATTCAGATCAGTAGTCCAACAGGGCATCACCAGCTCTTCTCAGTGCACCTCCGCTTCATAGTTTCCAGGGTCGGCATCCCCAGTAGCCAAGGGCTTGTTTTACTTGTGGCGACACGAGGCACATTTCTAGATATTTTCATTGAGCACCGAGTAGTTCTCAGCACCAGATTTCCCATGCCATTGAACAGGTACCGAGTGTTCCACTGCCCGCTCAACCAACTAGAGGTGGAGGTAGAGGTGGTAGAAGTGGAGGTAGAGGTATTAGAGGTGGAGCTCAGGCTACTAGAAGTGGGGCCAACTAGCAGCCGGTCATCCCAGAGATGTAGTTCAGAGTTATGGGGCCTAGCCCCGATGTTATGCTCTTCCAGCCAGGCCTGAGCCTGAGGCTTATGGTGAAGTTATCACATGTACTGTTCTAGTTTGTAGTAGGGATTTTGTAACGACCCGACCAGTCATTTGAGCTTTTGCGCTTTGATCGCCACTTCTCGGGCATGACTTGCCTCGTGTAATATATTATGACTAATGTAGATCGTTCATTTTGGTTATCAGGAAAAATCAAAATGAATTTGAAGGAACAATCTCAGTGGAAAGCTTTGAATTTGAACTATTTGACCAAGAGTTTACTTATTTGTATATAAGCTCGGATCAGAATTTTTATCATTTGGTTAGCTTCATTGGGTGATTTATGACTTAAGAGCGTGATCGAATTGGTTTTGGAGGTCTGGTGTAAAATTAGGCTTAAATTGGCAAAGTTAGTATTTTGGCGAATCCCGGTTGATAGGTGAGAGTTTGATTCGAGGGTCGGAATGGAATTTCAAGAGTTTTTGTAGCTTCGTTATGTCATGTGCGATGTGTGTGCAAAATTTTAGATCATTTGGACGTCGTTTGGTCGGGTTTTTGATCGAAAGTGTATTTTTGAAGTTTTTGGAAACTTAAGCTTGAATTAGAGGTAATTTGATGGTTTTGGTATTGTTTGAGGTGTTTTGTTGATTGGAACAAGTTTGAATAATGTTTTAGGTTGTACTAGTATTTTTGGTTGAGGTCTCGGGGACCTCGAAGTGATTCCGGGAGGTTAACGGGAAATTTTGGACTTGTGAAATTGGAAATTTGCTGCTGCTTCTGGTGTATTTCGCTCCTGCAGATTTGGGACCACAGAAGCGGTCTCGCAAATGCAACACTTGTATCGAAGAAGCGGAGGCTTGCACTTAGAGAATTTCCACAGAAGCGGTTCTGGACCTAAGTAAATTTTCGTAGAAGCGGAAGGTTGACCACAAAAGTGGAAGTCACAGAAGTGAAAATTTGACCGCAGATGCGGTTTTGCCTGGTCAGAAATATTGAAGTTCATCTTCGCGAATTTTGAAGGGTTTCGCATTTCTAACTTTGGACTTGGAGAATTGTGCGCGATTTTGAAGAGGGATTTCAAGGAGTTTCGATATGGTAAGGATTTTGGACCTAAAACACGATTCGATGGTGTTATTTCATGAACTAGGACTGAAAATTTAAGGAATTAATGGTCAAAAATGGTCATTCAAGGCTTGAACTTAAGAAAGAATAAATTAAGGATTTGAAAGGTCAATTGAACTCTGATTCTTATGAGTTTGATATGTATGAACTCGTGGAGAGATAAGGAAGCTAATGATGTAAAAATTTCTGAGTTTCGAAAAGTGGGTCTGGGGCTCGAGTTTTGCTAATTTTGGAATTTTTGATATTTTTCGATTGTTTTCAATTGGGTATTGTTCCCTTAGCCTATTATGACGTATTCATTGTGGTTTTTGTCAGATTCAACGCGCGAGGAGGCTTATTAGAGATGCAAGGACATAGCGAGCTAGAGTTTTGGCCGGCTTGAGGTGAGTAATGATTGTAAATGAAATCCTGAGGATTTGAATCCTCGGATTGCACATTGTAGTGCTATGTTGAGGTGAGACACGCACTGGATGATGAGTGTGGGGTATTTTACAACCAGGGATTGTGACTTGGTCCGTCCCGATTGATGAATTTACCGCATATTTGACTGAAACTTATTTGTTATCATCATGATTTGGACTGATTGCCATATTTGGGCTTCGTGCCCATTATTTCAACCCTTCAGGGATTTTTATCACTATTTCCTCATTATTTTGACTCATTACTCGAACTTTGTCCTGTTGATATCTACTGTTTTACAAACTAAGCCACTTTTATTCAGATTTGAAATGTAAATGATATTTCTAATGATGTTCTGGGCTGAGCACTATTGTTTTATAAGTGCCCGAGGGGCTTGTGATGATTTCTGGACTGAGTGAGGCCGAGGGCCATATGTGAGGGTATGCTGAGTGATATGAGGCCGATGTCCTGGGACACATTTGATGCCACGAGGTGGCTTGATATTGATATGAGGTCAAGAGCATGTTTTTTATACCACGAGATGGCTTATTGTTGCGCTTGGGTCGTAAGGGGCCCCTCCAGAGTCTGTACCCCCACAGTGAGCGCGAGTACCCATTATGTTGAGTGATTGATACTGAGCCCGATGGGCTGATATAAGTGATTATGAGGTAGCCCGAGGGGCTGATATGAGTGATTGTGAGGTAGCTCGAGGGGCTAATCTGAGTGATTGTGAGATAGCCCGAGGGGCTGATACGAGTGATTTGTGAGGTAGCCCGAGGGGTGAACTTTTACGTGGTCATTTTGTATACTTACTTGTCTTTCACTTGTTATACTATGGTATTTGTGCCCGAGGGGCGGATTTTCTGTGTGTACCAGTACTAACTGTTTTGAAATTAATTCGCAACTGTTGAAAAGACCATTTTCAAAAGAGGTTTAAAGTGAGCCAAGAGATTTCTAAGGATTTCATAGTTTTACTGCTTTCTCAAAGGATTGTACACTGCTTCTACACAACATGTTGGTTTCTTTACGCGATTTCTTACTTCTCAATTATTATTTACCCTTATTACTCACTAAGTTGGAGTACTCACTTTAATCCCTACACCTCGTGTGCAGATGCAATTATTTATTCACCCGATAGCGGGCATTGGCTGTTTGGAGGCAGAGCTGTAGGAGTTTAGGGGGATGACTACTAGCGTTCGCAGCACCGTTTCTCTCTCTGTTGTTCTTTATTCCTGTTCAGTGTATTTTTTTTTACTTTATAGATGTAATTACACTCTTATAGATGCTCGTGACTTATGACACCCCAGTTTTGGTTGTGTTTGGGTTGTAGTTACGCTAAGTCATGTTATTGAATCGTCTTTAAAACTGTTACTCATGTTTATCTAATTTTGAAAAAGGCAATTTTTGTTGGTTGGCTGGCCTTGTCTACACGAGAGGCGCCATCATGACTGAATCGAGGTTTGGGTCGTGACAGATGCTTTAGTGCTATTTGATCCAGGGTCTACATACTCCTATGTGTCATCTTATTTTGCACCGTATTTGATCATACCTAGTGATTCTTTGACTGCTCCTTTATATGTGTCTACACCGGTGGGTGATTGTATTATGGTAGTTCGTGTCCATCGTTCTTGTATATTTGTGATTGGGGGTCTTAAGACCCGAGTAGACTTGTTACTTTTGGACATGGTTGATTTTGATGTCATATTGGGGATAGATTAGTTATCACCCTACCAAGCTATCTTGGACTGTGATGCCAAGACTATAACCTTAGCCTTGTCGTGTTTACCTTTTTTAGAGTAGAGAGGGACTCTTGGTCATTCTACCTGTAGTGTTATCTCATATATGATGGCTCGGTGCATGGTTGAGAAGGGTTGTTTGGCCTATTTAGTATATGTTCATGACTCTAGTGCCGAGGTTCCTTATATTGATTTTGAGCATGTTGTTCGTAAGTTTCCTGAGGCATTTCTTTTATACCTGTTGGGTATGCCCCCCACCCAACACAGATATTGAATTGTAAATTGATTTGGCTTTGGGCACTCAGTCCATTCATATTCCAACGTATCGTTTGGGCCCTCCTGAGTTGAAAGAATTAAAGGAGTAGTTGCAAAATTTGCTTGAAAAAGGTTTCATTAGACATAATGTTTCGCCTTGGGGTGCTCCAGTGTTATTTGTTAAGAAGAAGGGTGGATCGATGAGAAAGTGTATCGATCACCGGCAGTTGAACAAGTTTACAAATAAGAATAAATATCCACTAGCAAAGATTGATGATTTGTTTGATAAGCTTTATGGTGCCAAGGTATTTTCGAAGATTGACTTGAGATCTGGCTACCATCAGTTGAGGATTAGGGCATCCGATGTCCCTAAGACGGCTTTCCGCACTTGGTACGGGCATTATGAGTTCTTGGTGATGTCATTCGGGTTGACAAATGCCCAGCACCTTTTATGGATTTGATGAACCGAGTGTTCATGCCGTACGTGGATTGGTTCGTGATAGTCTTCATTGATAATATTTTGATCTATTCTCGTAGTCGGGAGGAGCACGAGCAACAACTTAGAGTGGTTTTTCAGACTTTGATGGATAGTCAATTGTATGCCAAGTTTTCGAAGTGTGAGTTCAGGTTGAGTTCAGTTGCATTCCAGGGTCATATTGTATCAGCAACGGGTATTCAGGTTGATCCGAAAAAGATAGAGGCAGTCAAGAACTAGCCTACACCCGCATTAACTACAAAGATCTGTAGTTTCTTGGGTTTGGCAGGCTATTATCGTCTCTTTGTGGAGGGGTTTTCATCTATTGCAGCACTGATGACAAGGTTGACCGAGAAAGGTGCCCAGTTTAGTTGATCAGACGAGTGTGAGGCGAGGTTTCAAAAGATCAAAACAGCTTTGACTACGGCACCAGTGTTGGTTTTGTCCACATGTTCAGGGCCATACACAGTTTATTGTGATGCATCTCATATTGTACTTGGTGCGCTGTTGATGTAGGGTGGCAAGGTCATTGCCTATGCTTCGGGGTGGTTAAAGATTCATGAGAAGAACTATACTGTCCATGATTTGGATTTAGCAGCCATTGTCCATGTGTTGAAGATTTGGAGGCATTATATGTATGGCATGGCATGTGACATGTTCATGGATCACAAGAGTTTGCAATACTTATTCAAGTAGAAGAAGCTAAATTTGAGGCAAAGAAGGTGGTTGGAGCTGTTGAAAGACTATGATATCACCATCTTATATCATCCAGGAAAGGCCAATGTTGTGGCTGATGCTTTGAGTAGGACGTCGGCTATTATGGCCTGTCTTGCTTATATTCCGGTCGGTGAAAGACACTTTCTTTGGATGTTCAAGCTTTGGCCAATTATTTCGTGAGATTGGATGTTTCTAAGCCCAGCCATGTGTTAGCTTGCACAGTCGCTCGTTCCTCTTTATTGGAGCATATCCGAGATCAACAGTATGATGATCATCATTTGTGTGTCCATGGAGAAACGGTGCTGCACGGAGGTGCCAAGCAGGTTACCTTAGGAGATAATGGAGTTTTGAGATTGCAAGGTCAAGTTCGTGTGCCTAATGTGGATGGACTCCGAGAGTTGATTTTAGAAGAGGCCCATAGTTCCCGGTACTCTATTCATCCGGTGGTTTGTTCTAGAAGATTAAGATTCCAAAGTAGAAGTGGGAGTGGATCACTATGGACTTCGTTGTTGGACTCCCATGGACTCAGAGGAAGTTCGATGCAGTGCGGGTTACTATTGATAGGCTGACCAAGTCATCATATTTTATTCATGTGGCAGTCTCCTATTCTTCCGAAAAGTTAGCTGAAATCTATATTCGGGAAATTGTTAAACTTCATGGTGTGACCGTGTCTATCATATCGGATCGAGGTACGCGTTTTACCTAAAATTTCTCGAGAGAAGTTTAGCGAGAGTTGGGCACACGGGTTTAGTTGAGCACATCATTTCATCCTCAGACAGACGGACAGTCTGAGCGGACCATTCATATTTTGGAGGATATGGTCTGAGCTTGTGTCATTGACTTTGGAGGCTCGTAGGATCAGTTTTTGCCTTTCGCAGAGTCAACCTATAACAACAGCTACTGGTCGAGTATCCAGATGGCTCCTTATGAGGCTTTGTATGGTAGGAGGTATTGGTCGCCGATTTGATGGGTTGAGCCGGGAAAAGCTCAGTTGGTGGGTACGGAGCTAGTACAGGATGCCTTGGACAAGGTTAGGATCATTTAGGATAGGCTTCGTATAGCTCAGTCTAGGAAACAGATTTAGGCCGACCATAAGGTTCGTGATTTGGCATTCATGGTCGGTGAGCGGGTATTGCTTCGGGTGTCGCCTATGAAGAGCGTGATGAGATTTGGAAAGAAGGGCAAGCTTAACCCTAGGTTCGTTTGCCGATCTGCGATTCTTGATATAGTGGGAGAGGTGTCTTACCGACTTGCATTGCCGCAGAGCTTATCAGTCGTGCATCCAGTCTTTCATGTGTCCATGCTTCAGGACTGTTAGATTTCAGGGCGATGCAAGTCGAGGTGATACTGAAAGAGGTTTTAAAGCCTCGAAACACAAAATATAATTCTTAAACAAGTGATGACCTTTTAGGTCATCACATTCTCTACCTCTAAAACAACCATTCGTCCTCGAACGGACATAAGAAGGAAGTACCTGAGTTGGGGAAAAGATGGGGATAACGGCTCCGTATATTGAACTCGGACTCCCAGGTCGATGCCTCAGCAGGCTAACCTCTTCACTGAACATGAACAGAAGGAAAACTCTTCGATCTGAACTGACGAACCCGCCGACCTAGAATAGCTACCGGCTCCTCCTCATAAGAGATGTCCTTTTCCAACTGGAGAGTGCTGAAATCTAACACATGGGATGGATCGCCATGATATTTCCGAAGCATAGACACATAAAATACTAGATGCACGACAGATAAGCTCGGCGATAATGCAAGTCATTAAGCTACCACTCCCACTTGATCAAGAATCTCAAACGAGACAATGAACCTAGGGCAAAGCTTGACCTTCTTCCAAAATCTCATCACGCCCTTCATAAGCGACACTCGAAGCAATACCCACTCGCCGACCATGAAAGCCAAATCTCGAACCTTGCTGTTGGCATAACACTTTTTCCCGGACTTAGCTGTACGATGCCTATCCTGAATAATCCTAAGCTTGTCCAAGGTATCCTGAACCAGATCTGTACCCAACAACCGAGCCTCTCCCTGCTCAAACCATCCAACCGACAACCGACACTGCCTACCATACAAAGCCTCATAAGGAGCCATCTGGATACTCGATTGGAAGCTGTTGTTGTAGGCAAACTCTGCTACAGGCAAAAACTGATCCCACAAGCCTCAAAAGTCAATGACACAGGCTCGGAGTATATCCTCCAAAATCTGAATAGTCCGTTCGGACTGCTCGACCATCTGAGGATGAAATGCTGTGTTCAACTCAACCCTTGTGTGAAACTCTCGCTGAAGTGCTCTCCATAAATGTGATGTATACTGGCTACCTCGATCAGAAATAATATACATGGGAACACCATGAAGTTAAACGATCTTCCAGATATAGATATCAGCTAACATCTCAAAAGAATAGGAGACTGCCACAGGAATAAAATGCGCTGACTTGGTCTGCCTATCGACAATAACCCACACTACATCAAACTTCCTCTGAGTACGTGGGAGTCCAACAACGAAGTCCATAATGATCCGCTCCCACTTCCACTTAGGAATCTCAATCTTCTGGAACAAACCGCCAGGACTCTGATGCTTATACTTAACCTGCTGGAAATTCAAACACCGAGCCACATATGCAACGATATCCTTTTTGATTCTCTACCACCAGTAATACTACCAAAAGTCCTGATACATCTTTGTGACACCCGGATGAATAGAGTACGGAGAACTATGGGCCTCCTCTAAAATCAACTCTCGAAGTCTATCCATATTAGGCACACTAACTCGACCCTGCAATCTCAAAACTCCATCATCACCTAAGGTAACCATCTTGGCACCTCCATGATACACCGTGTCTCTAAGGACACACAAATGGGGAACATCATTATGCCAATCTCGGATACACTCCAATAATGAAGAATGAGTGACTGTGCAATCTAACACACAGATGGGCTCAAAAACATCCTACCTCGCAAACTGATTGGCCAAAGCCTGAACATCAAAAGCAAGTGGTCTCTCACCAACCAGATTAGAAGCAAGACTACCCATACTGGCTGACTTCCTACTCAAAGCATCAGCCACCACGTTGGCCTTTCCCAGATGATATAAGATGGTGATATTGTGGTCTTTCAACAGCTCCAACCACCTTCTCTGCCTCAAATTCAACTCCTTTTGCTTGAACAAATACCGCAGACTCTTTTGATCCGTGAACGCCTTACATTCCACACCATACAGATAATGCCTCAAAATCTTCAACCTATGAACAATGGATACTAACTCCAAATCATGAAACAGGTAGTTCTTCTTATGAATCTTCAACTGAAATAAAGCATAAGCAATGACCTTTCAATCATGTATGAACATTGCACCAAGTCTAATACGAGATGCATCACAATAAACTGTATATGGCCATGAACTTGTGGGCAAAACCAACACGGGTGTCGTAGTCAAAGCTGTCTTGAGCTTCTGAAAGCTCACCTCACACTCGTCTGACCACCTGAACTGGGCAACCTTCTGGGTCAACTTTGTCATCAAGGCTGCAATAGATGAAAACCCCTCTAAAAACTGACGATAGTAGCCTGCCAATCCCAAGCAACTCCGGATTGTTGTAGCTTATGCTGGTCTAGGCTAGTTTTTGACTGTCTCAATCTTCTTCAGATCAACCTGAATACTCTCTGTTGATACAACATGACCCAGAAATGCAATTGAACTCAACCAGAAATCACAATTCAAAAATATAGCATACAACTGACTATCTCTCAGAGTCTGAAGAACCACTTGAAGATGCTGCTCATGCTCCTCTCGACTGCGGGAAGATATCAAAATATCATCAATGAAGACTATCACGAGCAAATCCAAGTAAGGCCTGAACACTCAGTTTATCAAATCTATAAAAGCTTCTAGGGCATTTGTCAACCCGAATGACATCACCAAAAGATCATAATGCTCTTACCGAGTGCGAAACGGTGTCTTAGGGTTTCAGATCCTTAACTAATGGTAGCCATATCTCAAGTTAATCTTCGAAAATACCTTGGCACCCTGAAATTCATCAAACAAATTATCAATCCTCAGTTACAGATACTTATTCTTGATTGTAACCTTGTTCAATTGTAGGTAATCTATACACATCCTCATCGACCCATCCTTCTTTTCAACAAACAACACCGGCGCACCCCAACGTGAAACATTGGGTCTAATGAAGCCCTTCTCAAACAAGTCTTGCACCTGCTCCTTAAACTCTTTCAACTTAGGCGGGGCCATACGATATGGTGGGATAGAAATGGGCTGATTTCCCAGAGCCAAATCAATGCAGAAGTTAATATCCCTATCAGGTGGCATACCCGGCAGGCCTGAAGGGAATACCTTATAGAACTCACAAATAACAGGCACAAAATCAATAGAAGGAACCTCGACACTAGAATCACAAACATATGCCAAATAGGCAAAACACTCCTTCTTGACCATATGTTGAGCCTTCATATAAGCGATAACACTATGGGTAGAATGACCAGGAGTCTCTCTCCATTCTAAATGTGGTAAACCAGGCAAGGCTAAGGTCAATGTCTTGGCATGACAGTCCAAGATATAATGGTAAGGTGATAACCAGTCCATCCTCAATATAACATTGAAATCAACCATGTCCAGAAGCAACAAATCTACACGAGACTCAAGACCCCCAATCACAACTATACAAGAGCAATTGACTTGATCTATCACAATAAAATCACCCACAGATGTTGACACATATACGAGGCACTCAAGGAATCACTAGGCATGACCAGGCATGGTGTAGAATAAGATGACATATAGGACTAGGTAGACCCTGGATCAAATAAAACCCGTTATAACTACATAGGAAGCCTCATCCTCAAGACTGGCTAGAAGAGCATAACATTGGGGCTAGGCCACACCACCCTAGACTACATCTCTGGGATGTCCTGCAGCTGGCTGGCCTCTACTTCTAGCAGTTTGAGCTCCACCTCTAACACCTCTACCTCCACCTCTAGCACCTCTACCCCTACCCCTAATTGGCGAAGCGGGCGTCGAAACGCCTGGTACCGGAACCATAGCACGGGAACCCTGCTGCTGCAACTGAGTACCCACCAATCTCGGACAAGCCCTTTGGATATGACCATACTTATCACACTCAAAGCATCCACCAGAGTGCTCTGGCTGAGGAAACTGAGACTGACCCTGGCGACCTGAATGACTACCCCAAAAACTTTGGAGCAGTGGTGCACTATAGGACTGCTGATCAGAATATTACATATGAGAACCACGGCCGCCTGAAGCATCGTGAGAAACTTGAAGTGCTGACTGAATGTGCCTAGGAGGATGGCCCCTACCATACGAATCCCTGCCTGCAGACGATGCACCACTGACTCTTCCTGAATAACGAGGCCTCTTGTCCGACCTATGACTACCTCCTTGTGACAGAACCGTCTCCACTCTCCTAGCCACATTGGCCGCCTCCTGGAAGGAAAACTCACTTCTTGTATCCCTACCCATCTAAAGTCGAATAGGCTGGATAAGTCCCTTAATGAACCTCCTCACCCTCTCTCTCTCGGTGGGAGGTATGACAATAGCATGATGAGCCAAATTGATGAATTTGGTCTCGTACTGAGTAATAGTTATAGAACCCTACTAGAGACGCTCAAATTGCCTCCGATAGGCCTCCCTCTGAGTGATAGGGAGAAACTTCTCCAGAAATAGCTGAGTAAACTGCTCCCAAGTCAAAGTTGGTGATCCACCTGGTCTAGCCAAACAATAATCTCTCCACCAAGTCTTGGCAGATCCAGATTAGCGAAAAGTAGCAAAATCGACCTCAGTGGTCTCCACTATCCCCATGTTGTTGATAACCTAATGGCATCTGTCTAGATAGTCCTGGGGATCCTTAGAAGATGCACCGATGAAAGTAGTAGTGAAGAGCTTGGTGACTTTTATAAAACCTCCATAAAGCATCGGCAGACATAGCTGCTCCATTATTGGTTTGAGCTACCATACCCGGCTGAACAACTCCAACTGGATGAGCTACTGGAGTCTGAAACTGGGGAGCCATCAGCTCCAGAGTGCAAGTAGAAGGCATCTGGGCACCTCCTCCAGCCTGAGAGACGGTTGGTGCTACAGAAAGCAAGCCTGCCCGGGTGACACTCTCTATAAGGCCCACTAGATGGACCAGACCATCCTGGAGTACTGGGGTAGCAATAAACCCTTCTGGGAGTTGAGCTGGGCCCACCAGAACTGTCTGGGTTGGAACCTCATCATCAAAGTCAAATTGAGGCTCCGACGCTGGGCTGAGCTCTGCCCCTACCTCTGCCTGTAGAATGGCCTCGCACTCGCCCTCTGCCCCTCGTAGCAGCTGCAGCTGGGGGCTCTAGTAGCTGATCGGCGGATAAGAAAGCGCATGTACTTGGAATCTGTGAAAGAACAGAATAGGAATTCAATTAGCATTGAGAAACAAAACTGCACGATGAGAAAGAATATGTGTGAAGCTTTTCCTAACTCTGTATCCTCTAGGGATACATACAGATGTCTTCATACCGATCCTTCAGACTATACTAAGCTTGTCCGTGAATTGTGAGACCTATGTAACCTGGAGCTCTCAAACCAACTTGTCACGACCCGAATTTCCCATCTTTGGGAGTCGTGATGGCGCCTACTCATGGAAGCTGGGCAAGCCGTATATTGTAGTAATTCCAACTCAATTATTACCACCTTTTAACAATTTAAGAATAACACGTGATCAACAGTGAAACATTAACAATAAATAAAAACAAGTGGAAGACTTAATCTGAGAAAATAACCATATGCAGTACAACAATGACAACATACATCTCTACCCGGAATCTGGTATCACAATAGCATAGACTGTCTAGGAATACTACAAATAAATGTTTGAAAGAAAAGTACTATCTATCTCGAAAGTAGATGAAAATAGAATACATATAAAGATAGAAGAGAATGTCGGGGCTGCAGACGCATGTAGGACTACCTCGGGATGTCTAGCTAGACTGAAGGTAGCCACCCAATGCTACTATCTGAAGGTTGCCAATTCTTTATTTTTGAGAACTTGAAAACCTCTTTTAGCCATGCCTCGATTTGCATGCACAGTCCGGGTGCGCAACTAAAAAGGTTAAGTATGAAAATCTGTGAAAATGGTAAAATTTAACTATAAAATGAGTTAATTTGACTTTTGTCAATGTTTTAGATAAAACGGATCCGTACCCGTTATTTGATGGTTGTGGAGGGTCCGTAGGAAAATACGAGGCTTGGACGTATGCTCAGAATCGAATATCGAGGTCCCAAGTCCAAGAACTGAATTTTTGAAGGAAAATTGTTTGTTGTAAATGTTTAAGGAAATTTGAAATGAAATATGATTAGAACACGTTAGTATCGGGCCCGTATTTTTGTTTCGACGCCCGGTTCAGGTCTTAAATATGATGTAAGATGTTTTTGTGAAATTTGGTGAAAGACAGAATCCATTTGACGTGATTCGGACCTAAATTGTTAAAGTTGAAACTTGATGAAGTTTGAGAAAATTCCTTTGAATTTGAGGTTTGATTTGTTGTTATTGAGATTACTTTGGCGATTTAATCGCACAGATAAGTTCGTATGATGTTGTTGAGTTAGTACGCATATTTGTTTAGTATACCAAGGGCTCGAGTGCGTTTCGGGTAAGTTTCGGAAGGTCTTAGGCTTAAAAACACAGATATTGCAGGTTAAGAGCAATCTCAGTTCTCTGTACCCTCCAGCGCGGTCTGTGGTCTCCTTATGTGGTTTGCAGAGAAGGGGGCCAATGCGGTGCGCGGTCTTCTTTGTGCGGTGCACGGTCTTCTTTGTGCGATGCGTGGTGGGTGTTGTACAGCCGCACTCCATTTTGTGCGGTCTGCACAGTGTCTCAAACCCTCAGGTTCACTGCATTGTGCGGCCACATTCAATTTTGTGCGGTCCGCACAGGGGGTCGGTCAGGGGTATAAATATATAGGACTTTAAGTTATTTTCAATTTTTCAAAACCCTAAAAACATAATAGGAGATTTTTCAAAAAACCTTTCTTCTCCAAAATGTTCGTAAGTGATTTCTAGCTCATTTCCTTCACTCCTTAACTCGGGTTTTGAGCACATGGGCTCGGGGGCAATTTTGACTTTTTGGGTAGAACTTTGGGAAACTCATTTTCATGCATTCAAATTGATTCAATTAGCATTATTTAATGTAATTAAGCAACTTATGGCTAGATATAAGCGAATTAGCGGTGGAATTAAGGGGTAAAGCTATACTTGAAACTTGAAGTTGTGTTTGAGGCATCGAGGTAAGTGTTTGGTCTAACCTTAGCTTGAGGGATTAGGAGTTGTGTCCTATTTGGTAATTTCTTTTTTTAGGAACAACGTATAGGCATGGTGACGAGTATCTATGTGTTGATGTCAAGCATGACCTTGAGTCTTAAATTGATAGATCTGATGTATTTAAATGTTACTACAGATGCTTTAATTGAGGATTATCGATATTAAGCGAAGATTTAGTTTATTCTCGTGGGATTTTAATTATGATTAAGTATTAGTACTGATTGAGCTGAGTAGGAGTTGAGATAAGATTGGTTATAGCTGATTCTACCTTGCTGGGATTTTTACTTTGATAATGTTGTTCCCTTGCCAGGAAGTTATCATGTTGCTTTTGTTCTCTTGCTTGGATTCCTTGTCATTTTGTGTTGCCTTATAAATGTGAGCGGGTGGTACACCTACCACAAGATATGATACAATGGGAGCGGGTGGTACGCCTACCACTAGATATAATGAAATGGGAGTGGGTGGTATGCCTACCACGAGATATGAGAAATGGGATCGGGTTGCATGCCTTCAACGAGATGTGAACCGAAAGTGAAATCTGCATTTATTTTACATTATCCATGTTAGAGTTAACTTGTTGATTTCCTTTTTATTCTCTTGAGATTTTGTATTATTTGCTACTCCCGAAGCATGATCCCCTCACCAGCTTCATTTCGTTTATTTTCATCTATCTTTCGGTTGTATATATGTAACTGCATATGTTTAATAGGAGTCTAGTCCTAGCCTCGTCACTACCTCACCAGGGTTATGCAAGGCACTTACCAACACATGGGATCAGTTGTACTGATACTACACTCTGTGCTCGTTTGCACATATCTAGGTACCGGACAACACCGCTAGCTCGTGAGCCAGCCTTCAGTCCACCGAGACACAGGGGTAGCCTTGTAGGCGTCCGCAGGCTCGACTTCTCCTTTATCTTATTTTATGTCCTGTTGTTGCATGTATTCGAGACAAACAATGTTATCTTTTTTGTAGTCTGTGGATGTCATGACACCGGGTTCTGGTTAGAGGTATGTGTTGGTCTTGAGGATATTTTGGATTAATATTTCTTTTAAGACTTCCGCTAAATTTCATATTCCGCTGTTATTTAATTGTTTATTCCTTGTTAATTTAATTAGTTAAAAAGGAATTTGGAATAAAGGAGTTTAAAGGTTTTAAGTACGTGGCTTGCCTAGCTTATACGAGTAGGCACCATCACGACTCCTAAGGGTGGGAAATCCAGGTCGTGACAAGTTGGTATCAGAGCTCTAGGTTACATAGGTCTCACAATTCACGGACAAGCTTAGTAAGGTCTGAGGAATCGTGCAATTTGGTTTCTTAATGCTAATTGAATTTCTACTTTGTTCTTTCGCAGATGGCGAGAACACGCACTTCCTCATCTACCGATCAACAGCCCGAACCCCTAGTAGCAGCTCCAACGAGGGGCAGAGGGCGAGGCCGTGCTAGAGGCCGAGGTAGAGGAAGAGCTCAGCCCCGAGTAGCAGCACCCATGGCGGAGCCTTAGGTTGACTTTGATGAGGAGGTTCCATCCCTAGTAGTTCCGGTATGCCCAGCTTAAGTCCCAAAAGGGTTTATTGCTACCCTAGTTCTTCAGGATGCTCTGGTCCGTGTAGTGGGCTTTATGGAGAGTTTCACAAGGGCATGTTTACTTCATGTAGCACCAGCCATCTCTCATGCTGGAGGAGGAGCCCAAACTCCTGCTACTCGCATGCCGGAGTAGGTAGCTCCAAAGTTTCAGACCCAAACGGCTCAGCCAGTTGGGGTAGTTCAGCCAGTTGCAGTAGCTCAGAGCAGCGATGGTGCAGCGGTGAACCTACTAAGGATCCCAAGGATCATTTGGACAGCTGTCACGAGGTTCTTCGGAACATGGGTATTGTTGAGATCAATGGGGTTGACTTTGATACATTTCACTTATCTAGAACAATCAAGACTTGGTAGAGGGATTATTGCTTAGCTAGACTAGCAAGATCGCCAGCCTTGACCTGGGAGAAGTTCACATAGCTATTATTGGAGAAGTTTCTCCCTATTACATAGCGAGAGGCCTATTAAAGGCAGCTCGAGCGCCTTTAACAAGGATCCATAACTGTCATTTAGTATGAGACCAGATTCATAGATTTGGCTCATCATGACCTTATTATACTCCCCACTAAGAGAGGGAGAGAGAGAGAGAGAGATAAAGAGAGAGATATGGTTTATTGATGGACTCAATCAGTCAATTTATCTCCAGATGGCTAGGTAGTCTGGGAGTGAGATATCCCTCCAAGAGGCGGCCAATGTGGCCCAGAAAGTTGAGATGGTAAAATCACAGGGTGGTGGTCATGAGGAAGATAAGAGACCCCGTCATTTAGGCAGATTCAGTGGTACCTTATCTGGGGTTAGAGATTCATATGATAGAGGCCATCATCCTAGGACCTTTCAGTCAGCTTTTCAGGTTTCTCATGGTGCTTCAGGTAGTCGTGGTCCTCAGATACAATATTCTGATCAGCAGTCCTTTAATGCACCACCAGTACCTATCAGGGTACCACCGCTTCAGAGTTTCCTGGGTCGTCAACCCCAGCAGCCGAGGGCTTTATATACTTGTTGTGACATAAGGCACATTGCTAAGTATTGCCCTTGCGCACCAGGTGGCTCTTAACATCAGAGTTCCTATACTATGGTTCAAGCACCAGGTGTTCCACAGCGATCCAGCCAGCTAGAGGTGGGGGTAGAGGTGCTAGAGGTGGAGGTAGAGGTACTAGAGGTGGAGCTCAGGTCGCTAGATATGGAGGCCAGCCAGCAGCAGACCGATCTAGAGATGTGGTTCAGGGTGGTGGGGACCAGCCCCGATGTTATGCTCTTCAGGCCAGGCCCGAGGCTGAGGCTTCAGATGTAGTTATTACATGTACGGTTCCTAATTGTGATTAGGATGCTTTAGTGTTATTTGATCTAGGGTCTACATATTCGTATGCGTCAAGTTATTTTGCACCATACCTGGTCATAGCCAGTAATTCATTAAGCGTTCCTATTTATGTATCTACACCGGTGGGTAATTCTATTGTGGTTGATTGAGTCCATCGTTCTTGTATTGTGGTGATAGAGAGTCTTGAGACTCGTATAGATTTGTTGCTTTTAGGCATGGTTAACTTCGATATTATATTGGGGATGGACTGGTTATCACCTTACCATGTTATCTTGGACTGTCATGCCAAGATTGTGACCTTAGCTTTGCCGGGTATGCCTCGTTTAGAGTCGAGAGGGACTCTTAATCATCTACCCGCAGTGTTATCTCATACGTAAAGGCTCAGAGTATGGTCAAGAAGGGGTGTTAGACCTATTTAGCATATGTACGTGATTCTAGTGATAAGGTCCCTTCTATTGATTTTTTGCCTGTTGTTCATGAGTTCTCTGATGTTTTTCCTTCAGACCTACTGGGTATACTGCCGGATAGGGATATTGACTTTTGCATTGATTTGGCTCTAGGCACTCATCCCATTTCTATTTCGTCGTATCGTATGGCCATGCCTGAGTTTAAAGATTTAAAGGAACTGTTGCAAGACTTGGTTGAGAAGGGTTTCATTAGACCCATTGTTTCGCCTTGGGGTGTGCCAGTGTTATTTGTTAAAAAGAATGATGGGTCAATGAGAATGTATCTTGATTACCGGCAATTTAATAAGGTCACAATTAAGAATAAGTATCTGTTGTTGAGGATTAATGATTTGATCAATCAACTTTAGGGTGCTAAGGTATTTTCAAATATTGACTTGAGATTTGGCTACTATCAGTTAAGGATTAGGGCATCTGATGTCCCTAAGACAGCTTTGCGCACTCGGTACAGGCATTATGAGTTCTTAGTTATGTCATTCGGGTTTACAAATATACCAGGAGCTTTTATGGATTTGATGAACCGAGTGTTCAGGCCTTACTTGGATTCGTTAGTGATAGTCTTTGTTGATGATATATTGATATTTCCCATAGCCAGGAGGAGCACGAGTAGCACTTTTGAGTGGTTCTTCAGACTCTGAGGGATAGTCAGTTATAAGCAAAGTTCTCAAAGTGTGAGTCGTGGTTGAGTTCAGTGGCATTTCTGGGTCATGTTGTATTAGCAAAGGGTATTCAGGTTGATCTGTAGAAGATTAAGGAAGTCAAGAACTGGGCAAGACCAGCATCAACTACAGAGATTAGGAGTTTCTTAGGATTAGCAGGCTACTATCGTCATTTCGTGGAGGGGTTTTCATGTATTGCAGCCCGGATGACCAGGTTGACCTAGCAGGGTGCCCAGTTGAGATGGTCGGATGAGTATGAGGTGAGCTTTCAGAAGCTCAAGACAGCTTTGATTACGGCACCGGTGTTAGGTTTGCCACAGGTTTAGGGCCTTATACAGTTTATTGTGATGCTTCTCGCATTGGTATTGGTGTAGTGTTGATGCAGGATGGCAAGGTCATTGCCTATGCTTTGTGGCAGTTGAAGATTCATAAGAAGAACTATCTAGTTCAGGATTTAGAGTTGGCAGCCATAGTTAACACGTTGAAGATTTGGAGGTATTATCTATATGGCGTGGCATGTGAGGTGTTCACAGATCACAAGAGTCTTCAGTATTTGTTCAAGCAAAAGGAGTTGAATTTGAGGTGAGAAGGTGGTTGGAGTTCTTGAAAGATTATGATATCACCATCTTATATCATTCGAGAAAGGCCAATGTGGTGGCCGGTACTCTGAGTAGGAAGTCAGCCAGTATGGGCAGTCTTGCTTATATTCTGATCGGTGAGAGACCGCTTGCTTTGGATGTTCAGGCTTTAGACAATCAGTTTGTGAGGCTGGATTTTTTTAAGCCCAGTCGCGTGTTAGCTTGCACAGTTGCTCGTTCTTTATTATTGGAGCATATCCGTGATCAGCAGTATGATGATCGCAATTTGTGTGTCCTTAGAGACACGGTGCAGCGTGCATATGCCAAGTAGATTACGTTAGATGATGATGGATTTTTGAGATTGCAAGGTCGAGTTTGTGTGCCTAATGTAGATGGGCTCCGAGAGTTGATTTTAGAGGAGGCATTACTCAATTGCAGGGTCGAGTTTGAGATAGCTCTCGGTACTCTATTCATTGGGTTCCACGAAGATGTACTAGGATTTGCGGTAGCATTACTGGTGGCGTAGAATGAAGAAGGATATCGTTGCATATGTGGCTCGGTGTTTGAATTGTCAGCAAGTTAAATACGAGATTCAAAGGCGTGGTGGATTATTTCAAAGGATTGACCTTCCCGAGTGGAAGTGGGAGCGGATCACTATGGACTTTGTTACTAGGCTCCCGTAGACTCGGAAGAAGTGCAACACAGCATGGCTCATTGTTGATAGGCTGACCAAATAAGTACATTTTATTCCTGTGGAAATCTCTTATTCTTCTAAGAGGTTGGCTGAGATCTATATTCAGGAGATTGTTCGCCTTCATGGTGTGCCCGTATATATCATTTCGGACTGGGGTATGCCTTTTACCTTCGGTTTCTATAGAGCAGTTCAGTGAGAGTTGGGCAGACGGGTTGAGTTGAGCATAACATTTCATCCCCAGACGGGCGGGCAGTCCGATCGGATTATTCAAATTTTGAAGGATATGCTCTGGGATTGTGTTATTGACTTTGGAGGCTCGTGGAATTAGTTTTTGCTGTTAGCGGAGTTTGACTACAACAACAGCTACCATTCGAGTATCCAGATGGCTCCTTACGAGGCTTTATATGGTAGACGGTGTCGATCTCCGGTTGCATAGTCTGAGCTGGAAGCTGCTCGGTTGTTGGGTACGGATCTGGTTTAGGGAGGCCTTGGACAAGGTCACGACTATTCAGGATAGGCTTCTTACACCCCAGTCCAGGCAAAAGATTTATGTGATCGCATCCACACTACTACAAAGTAGGAAGAGAGGGTCGCAATAGCTTTTACCCAATATGAGGGTTGTGATCGAATTCCTTAGAGAGCTAGAAATTGGAGTTGAGTATCTGTCTAAACTAGAGTTGTGTAATTGTTCTAAATATCACTTCCCACATTTTTGGGTTTTCTTTCATAAACTTCTATTATCAAACTACTAATTAAAACTAAATTATGCTAAGGGACAATTGTAACAGTTGTATCTAATGGATAAAGAGGCGCTAGGGTAGTGACCTTCACCTAGGTGGCTAATTGACGGGTAATTGCATCTAAGGCACGATTGACATGATTGGGGAAATATGTATAACTGTTGCACAATTTACCCACTCTCACACCTCTCGGTAGAGAGAGTGATTTTGCCCAATTGACTCTCTTGAGAGCAAATAGGTAGGCAAATTAGCTCAATCAACTAGGTTTCAAGTCGGGTTAATTACTCTCTTTAGATTTAACCCTTTAATTGAAACTATCAATTCTCTTGAGTCCATCGCAATTCCTTGTTGGGTCAATTTTTGAGACTTAGGCTCTCTTTCTCAAGAAGAGCCCAATTCAACTTAGCACAAATCTATTTTTGCAACCACCAATTCATAAATTAAACCATAAAATTAATCCAAATACAAACACTCACATTCAATCTACCCTTAAATCACAACACCCATCAATAACCCATACTATGGTTGAGCCACAACCCTAGCTAATGGATTTAGCTACTCATGCTTGAACCAGAAAAAAGAGAAATAGATGAATAAGAAGACATAATAATTAATTACTAAATTAAAGTACAAGAATTTATTGTTAAAACTAAGGTAAGATGCCAAAAATGGCTACAGATGATGTTCTCACGAGCACAACTGCTGAAAATAAATAACTGATGACCTAAAAATGGCAAAATGTTCTATTTATATTAAGCTAAAAAAAGGGACAAAAATACCCCTGCTGGGTCAGTGTGGGCCGCATAAAATGGACCGCGACCGCACTAGTCTCTTGGACTTCAAATCTTGGCTTTCTGAACTTGGGCTCCGCGGACCGCGTAGGATGTACCACGGCCGTTGAGGTCTCTAATTCGATCTGCACAAATATGACCGCGGACTGCACAACTTGAACCATGGAAATTTTTACCTCTCTGAATCTCTCTTCCGCAAACCACATAAAATGGTAGTGCGGCCGCGGAACCTTCAGAGCGGACCGCGCAATATCAAATACAGTCGCACTGCCTTGAAGCCCATTTTGCCAACACTCTGAATCACCTAGCGCGGACCGCATAAAGTTGAATGCCACCGCACTAGGCCTGTTTGCCTTGTCTTTGATACTTGAGCAGGTTTCACTCCCTTTGAGCCGATCTTTGACATTTTGTCACTTTGTCGATCAAACCTGAAATCAAGCACAACTTATGAGCCTTTTGGGAATATTTTGTAACAATTTATAATCAAAGAATAAGCAAGAAGAAGCATGAAACACGTTAAAATCCCTTGTTATTAACTCCCCCAAACTTAAGCTTTTGCTTGTCCTCAAGCAAACAAAATAAGACCCACCCCTTAAGGGAAATCCAAGTATTTTCAGCTATCCTAAAGTAACCTCACAAGCATCAATTGGGACTAACAATTCCCTTCAATACCAATGAATCATTAATAACATTTAACCTTTGAAAAACCACGAATCAAGTGTGACATAAGAGCATGAAGAGTTAACTCGTAACATCAAAGAACTCTCGCAATTACTTTGGTCATTGTGGAACCCAAACTCACACATCCTCGACTCTCCCTAAGCAAACCTCACCTTTTAGAGAACTAGCACACAAAACGAGGTTAATGGGATTTCACTCATCTCTCTCAAGAAAAGGCCACAAGTCCGTCTCTAAGCGCCATATGCTTGCCCCTTATGTATGTATCCACTAATGTAAGCTTCATTCAACTCAAGATCATATAGAGCTTTTGTGGAGTCTTTGTTAAGGCTTTTTGGGTTAGGGTTTGACATGTTTTTGTTCAAGTGGGTTCATTTTTTCCTTAAACACTTCTTTTGATTCATTAGGGACAATTAAATTGACTCTTTGAGTCATTTCACTTCTTTCTAAGGGGTTAGATAGACACATTGTCGCTCTTTCTTATGCAATTCAAATCGTTTTTCCTTTTTAAACTTTCCACACCTTTCTTTCTTTTGCTTTTCTTGTATCCATTTTTATTCATTCTCACATTGAGCATTCTTTTTGTCTCTGGCTTTTATTTATTTTTCATTATCTTTCCTTTTCTTCACTTTTGTGCCTTATACCACTTTGTTATCATCCTCTTCTCTCCACTCAAACTTATACTTTTGCCACGTGATCAAGGAAAGATCGAGTGCCAAGAGAGGGTATATTTTAGAACGGGTATAGGCTTGTAACATGGTTCTCGAAAGAAAAATGTCTAAGGCTCAATAGGGTTAACTAGGGATCATTTTATTGGTAGGCTATGGAATTGTTCAAACTATCATTTGGATCAAGGAGAGCCTATAATCACTTCTCAAGTCAAATTTCACTTAAGATGTCGCCTCAACAAACACTCAGGGCAAGTTCTAGACCAATGCCTCGGGACTTGGACTCGCAATTTGATTTCTCACCACACAAGCTAAAGGTTTTCCAAAGACATAGAGCCGGGGCCCACAACGACCTTAGATACGATTTAAGCACACAATGGTCCCAAAAACCCACTTGATGATTATCGGCCAACGCAAGAGTCTCAAGGCCACAACTTTCACCATCCTAAACACAATATTTTGTCTTTGACCATGGGATCAAAGGAAAATGTGCTAGGACCAAGTGAAGCTTTGCTTGAGGTACCCTTAACTATAAACTACCAAACACAAAAACAAAAACGGACTCAAACCCTTAAGAAAGTTGTCACGCCATATATCATTAGGAAGAGCCACCCGGTTCATACAATACTTCACCTTTGGAAAGAACATGGCCTTAAGAAAACCAAAGGTTAATTAAAAACGTCCAAAAGAAAACAAAATGCTATGAGCCTATATAAGAAGCTAAAAACAAAATGTTTTTGCAAAAATAGAAAATAGAATGAATATACAACGTGCGATGAATATATACAATAATGTAACTTTATATACAGACCAGAGGAAAGATAAAAAGTGCAATAAAAGTGGCTAAATGTAAAATTATATACAGACCAAAAGAAAATCAAAGAGAGCATAAACTAAATCAGTATATATACAATCATCCAAGGATAAAATGTACGGCGCACCCCCTCAAATAAAAGCTGGCATTGTCCCCAATGCCAACTAAAGCAAATAATCACCAAAAAGTATAAGCAAAGGATATGAAGACTCTCTAAGCGTCGTCCGTCTGCATAGGATCGTGAGTGGTCAACGGGTCCTCTGTATGCGCGGGAACCTTATACTGGTTCCCGGAATCCTACTTCTCAACTGTTGGGACTAGGGCCTAGACCTAGACAGGCTGTGACTCAAGTACATCCTGCGACTGACTGGAGGAAGCCTCTTGTGGGTCCACTAACAGGATGATGGCATCATCTGCTCTATGGATCTTCCGCCTCTTCTTCAGAGGAATCTGTGTCTTCTCTGGATCTGTGGTTGCTACTGGAGCTGGGTCCTCGAATAATAAGTCTAAAGGCAGGTGGTCTGCCTTTAGTCTATCTACATCCGCTCGCAACTCCTTTAAGGAAGCTTTGGAGGTCCTTCAGAGCCTTGCCATGTGAATCTACTACCGTAGCCAAGCCACTCTGAGTACAGAGGATCTTCTCCTGGTTAGCAAGAGAAGATCCTCTATAGTCTGTGGAATCTGTGCTGGATGTGGTGCCGACTGAGCTGCAATGGTAGAAGTCAAGGAGGACAACTTGGATGAAGTAGTCACCATCCAGTTGTTCAAGCTATTAAGCGTTTGGCTCAGCTGATGGGCAGTGATCGGATGCGTCCAGGAAGATGGAATCCCCAGGCTAGCTGAAGTATAAAGAATAGGAGGCATGTCGGGTGTCGGAAGAAACTCAACAGTATTCGAGGCAGGCTTGGTAGAGGGCTGTATCGCAACTAGCTCTTCAGACTGGACAGTTGGGGCAGAAGTAGGTGCCTTGTAGTTCTTGTCCTTGGGGTTGTCTAGCCCCTTCAAACTCTACCATCAAAACGGAGCCACAGATTTGACCTTGATGTCAAAAGATCTCTTCTCCACCTTTAAGTCCCGGAAATACATAGTAAGGGTGTCGGGGAAAGGGTAGTTGCGGTCATGCTCGACCCCCACAGAAGAAATGACGAGGGACATTACATTTCCCATGTTGATGGGGTATCCTGCCATAATGGATACAACTAGAATAGCCCGGGCATGCAGAAGAGTTTGATCATGGGTAGTGGGATCTAGCCGGCCGCACACAAAAGTCAACCAACCCCTAGCCTCAAAGTTAAGGGTCCTCCAAAGTATTTTGGCCCCAGGTGTCAACCAATCTGGAATAGTACCCGGGATCGCCAGGTACAAAGCTAACCACGGACGAACCTTCTCGCCCATAGCCAACTTTTCATTGTAAAGGGACTCATCTTCTTCATTGAAACCCAGGTATTCATTGAGCACCTTCCTAGTAAACACCACTTTTTTGTTTCGAACTTTGGTCACTTTGGTGCCCTTCAAGATGTGGGCTACATTGGTATAAAACTCCTTCAGCATGTGTTCGTTGGCATTGACACGATCATCCAAGAAGTGCTCCCATCCGACTCAAGTACGGAACTGTCTATGCACATTAGGGTTTAGGGGTATAAGGTCTCTGTCAATGAAGTTCCTTTCAAGAATCAACTTTCTTACCGGCCAACATTCCCTAAACTTGTGGAAGGCCGCGTGGCTGACAAATCTATCCTCCCAAACTACAGGATCTCTAGTCCGGGCAATACCTCCCACCTGAGGCTCACTACCTTCAGCTCACTGTACCTCCTACTCATCTCCGCCTGCACTCTCCCCAGATAATGAAGATGTGGGGGAGGTGGAGTTATCACCACTACCGACTGCTGATCCCTCAGACGACTTAGAAATGACATTGATTGGCCTACGGATAGTGGGTGATGGTGGAGAAGTGTCATCAATCAGTTTAAACCTCCCGAGCCAGTCAGGGACATGAGTGGGAATGGAATATGAGGAAATATCTTGTGAAGGCTCGTACTCCCTCCCCGAAGAATAAGAAGCAGCTCTATCTGTAGCTTTTATCAGCTTCCTAGTCTTTTTTATGTTTTATCGAACTTGGGTAGTGAGTTTTATCATTTTCTTGCCCTTGCCTCCCCGGGAGGATTCACCTCGGTCGGGTTGTTTTGAGCCATTTACTCCTCGTTGTTTAACCATTGTCTACAAGCAGAAATATCTAACTTTATTAATATCAGCAGAGATAGTGAGACATTAGTACAGAATGAAATTCAGAACAGAAGCAGAACATTATAGAACCAGTTGTAGAAACAGTGCAGTGCGGCACGCACACAAAGAATGCGGCCGCACTAGGCCTCCACGGACCGCATTAAATCAACCGTGGTCCGCACTAAGGTTAGGCCTCCTTTGACACTCTCTCTAAATATGACTACCTCGGACCGCACAAAGTAGTACTGCGGCTACGGTGGGCCAGTGCGTATCACACAAAATGTAGTGCAGCCGCGCTGGGCAAGAGTTCAATTTCCAAAAAATCCTCACCGTAGTCCGCCCAAAGTGTTACCGCGGACCGCACAAACACGACTGCGGTCCGTGAAGGTTGCCCAGACAAGGCACTGAGTAAGGGTTCTTGGGTTTTGCAATTTGTTCAAGTTTTTACCTAATTAATGTCCCTAGTCAATTAACATATCATTACACTCAACAAGCACACAAAGATTAACTGTTAAGCTAAACTAACCTAGAAATTTACGAAATACGGGAAGAAGAAGAAGCTATAGGCTAATGGACATTGAAATTATAAAATTAAACAAAGACAAATGAGTGAAATGTTACCAGATGTGGAGATGGAATGCAAGTAATAAATCTAAGCAAGGATTTATGTGAAAAGAGAGGATGAACAATAGATTTTAGGTCTCCAAGAGTCAATTTTTCAAAAAGGGTAACAGGAGACCCTTGAGGTCTATTTATAGAAAACCTGTGGGACCCATTCTTACCTACCAGCACTACCGCACAAATCGGACCGCGGCCCGCGTTGGGTTTTTTTAGAATAAGCTTGACAAGGCAACCTCCGCGGTCCGCACAAAATAGACCGCGATCGCGAAGGTCCACCGCAGTTTGCACTAAATGTAATGCGTCCGCTGTGGAAAACTTCAGAGAGCTCTCTCATTGGCTCACACCAATGCGGACCGCACAAAGTGCAATGCGGCTACTTTGGAAACTTCAGAGATTGGACAATTTCTCCATTATGTTTTGCACTGCATCAACTCAATTCCTGCAACATCTCACAACCAATTAGCATAAAAATCAATCCTATACTACAAAGAAAATCAAAGAAAACAAGAAGGAAAAGACATGGGTTGCCTCCCAAGAAGCGCCTGATTTAACGTCGCGGCACGACGCATGTTACCATATCACATGAGATGAAGAAGCGCCAACACGTGGCTATCATTAATCTTTCTAAGGTAATGCTTGACCCGGTGCCCATTAACTCTGAAACTTTCACCATTTTTTTTATTTAGATCAAGAGCACAAAATGGGGTCACGAACACAAATGCAAATGGCCCACACCACTTTGATTTAAGCTTTTTCGGAAATAGACGTAACCGAGAATTGAACAAGAGAACCATATATCTAACCTTGAACTCATTTCCACGAGCATCTTTGTCATGAAGGTATTTTATGTTGTCCTTATACAAGGACGAACTAGAGTATGCATGGAACTGGAATTCGTCAAGTTCATTGAGTTGTTCCACACGAAGATTCGCCGCAACATCCCACTCCAAATTTAACCTCCTCAAAGCCCACATGGCCTTGTGCTCTAATTCAATCGGTAAATGGCAAGCTTTTCCAAACACCAACCGATATGGAGACATACCAATCAGAGTCTTGTAAGTCATCTGATAAGACCATAGAGCGTCATCTAACTTTTTCGACCAATCGGTCCTATTAGCATTGACCGTCTTTGACAAGATACTCTTGATTTCCCTGTTGGAGACTTCCACTTGACCACTAGCTTGAGGATGCTAGGGGGTAGAAACCTTATGACTGACAGTGTTCTTGGAAAGCAACGTGTCGAAAGCTTTATTGCAAAAGTGAGACCCCCTATCACTAATAATCGCACGAGGAGTGCCAAACCTTGTGAAAATGCTCTTTTTTAGAAATACAACAGCACTCCGGGCTTCATTGTTGGGCGAAGCCACGACTTCAACCCACTTTGAGACATAATCAACCACCACAAGAATGTAAGTGTTCCCACAAGAGCTAACAAATGGACCCATAAAATCAATGACCCAATCATCAAAGATATCTCCTTCGAGAATTGTATTGAGAGGCATCTCATCCCTTTTTGAAATTCCACCCACTCTTTGGCATTTATCACATCTCTTCAGAAAATTGCCTTCATCTTTGAACAAGGTTGGCCAATAAAACCCACAACTAAGCACTTTCGAAGTCATCCTCGCCCCGCCATGATGGCCGCCATAGGGAGATGAATGACAAGCCTCCAAGATACCTAATTGTTCTTCCTCCGGGACACATCTACGAATCACACCATCCGTGCAAATCTTGAACAAATATGGCTCGTCCCACTAAAAATCCAAGCTACCTTGCTTTGGTTAGAAGAGAGCTAATACAGGATTATTCCGGTCACAAGGTAATTGGCAACATCGGCAAACCATATGAAATCATTCATTGACACCGCAAGGAGTTACTTGTCAGGAAATGAATCATTGATCTCAAGGACATCACAAGGCCTCCCCTTCTCCTCCAAACGGGACAAGTGGTCCGCCACTTAATTCTCACTACCTTTCCGGTCAACAATTTCTAGATCAAACTCTTGGAGTAGTAGCACCCATCTCATCAACCTTGCCTTTGAGTCTTTCTTTGTCATCAAATACCTAAGGGCGGCATGGTCAGTGTGCACAATGACCTTAGCCCCCTTAAGATACGGTCAAACCTTTTCTATCACAAAAAATATGGCCAACAACTCTTTCTCGGTGACTGTATAGTTCCTTTGAGCCTTATTCATGGTCTTACTTGTGTAGTACACCGGATGAAATATCTTGTTCACACATTGCCCCAACACCGCCCCAATTGCAACATTGCTTGCATCACGCATGAGCTCAACGGGCAAGTTCTAATTAGGTGCGGTTGTGATAGAAGTGGTGGTCAACTTATGCTTGAGAAGTTCAAAAGCCTCCATGCACTTTTCATCAAAAATGAACTTAGAATCTTTCTCCAACAACTTGCACAAGGGGTTAACTACCTTCGAAAAATATTTAATGAACCTCCGGTAGAACCCCGCATGCCTAAGGAAACTCCTCACCCCTTTGACAGAAGTAGGGGGAGGATGCCTCGAAATCGCCTCTATCTTGGCTTTGTCCACTTCAATTCCTCGCTTTGAGATTTTGTTACCCAACACTATACCTTCTTCTACCATGAATTGGCATTTATCCCAATTGAGAACAAGATTGGTGTCCTTACACCGGGCCAACACTCTATCCAAATTTACCAAAAACTCATCAAAGGAATCACCAACCACGCTAAAATCATCCATGAAAACCTCCAAAATATCTTCCACCATGTCGGTGGAAATAGGTATCATGCAACATTAGAAGGTCGCCGGAGCATTACACAATCCGAAAGGCATTCGAGAGAAAGCGAATGTGCCATACGGACAGGTAAAAGTGGTCTTCTCTTGATCTTCTAGGGCAATTAAAATTTGATTTTACCCCGAGTAAACATCTAGAAAGCAATAAAAAGAACACCTCACAAGACGATCTAGCATTTGGCAAAGGAATGGGAATGGGAAATGGTCCTTTCGGGTGACCTTATTTAGCTTCCGGTAATCCATACATACTCTCCACCCGGTGACCGTCCGAGTAGGAATAAGTTCATTGTTTTCATTGGTCACCATAGTCATATCACCATTCTTTGGTCCACATTGCACCGGAGAAGTCCACGAACTATCAGAAATGGGGTACATAACCCCGACATCCAACCATTTAATCACATCTTTCTTCACCACCTCTTGCATAGCCTCGTTAAATCTTCTTTGATGCTCCAAGGAAGACTTTGCATCGTCCTCCAAGATAATTTTGTGCATGAAAAATGCGGGGCTTATTCCCCAAATGTCAGCTAGAGTCCATCCAATTATCCTTTTCCGCTTTTGAAGCACCACCAAAGTGGCCTAAACCTGCATGCTAGTAAGGAAAGAAGAAAGAATAATTGGTAAAGTAGTATTTGAGCCCAAGAATTCATACCTGAGGTGTGGAGGAAGTGGCTTCAACTCCAACACTAGTGGCTCCTCAACTGATGGCTTTGTTGGGGGAGTTTTCCGATTTTCAAGATCCAAAGATAATTTTCTCGGCTCATAAGAATAAGAGCCCATCCCATGTTGGTCATTCAGGCACTCCACTCTAGTAGCATGATCGTTGACATCCATATTCGAAAGCACAACATCAAGAGGATCCTCCACGTTGATCATAGCACTAGTATAATCCTCAATCACAGCTGTGACAAGGTCCACAAATGAGCACACCTCAGTGCTATTGGGTTGCTTCATGAATTTGAAAACATGGAAGACGACTGTTTCATCACCCACTCGTAAAGTGAGCTCGCCCGAATCAACATCAACCAATGCCTTCCCCATTTCAAGGAAAGGTCTCCCTAGAATAATTGGGACTTTATAGTCAACTTCACAATCCAAACTGACAAAGTCTGCTGGCAAGATGAATTTTTCCACTCGGACGAGTACATCATCAATAATGCCCGAAGGCCTTTTAATTGATCTATCCGCCATCTGTAACCTCATAGAACTTAGTCTAGGTTGCCCAATACCCAAAGTCTTCAAAAATGAGTAAGGCATCAAGTTGATACTAGATCCCACGTCACATAAAGCTTTTGCAAAATTCACACTCCCAATGGTGCAAGGAATAGAGAAAGCACCGGGATCCACTAACTTCTGGGTCATCGAATGCACTATAGCACTAACTTGGTGAGTTATCTTTATGGTTTCACAATACATAGAATGCTTCTTTGTAACCAAGTCTTTCATGAACTTTGCATAGCCTGACATTTGTTCAAGGGCTTCCACCAATGACACATTTATAGACAAGCTCTTCATCATATCAATGAACTTTTTGAACTAATTATCATTTCTTTGCTTTGCAAGCCTTTGAGGATAAGGCAGAGGTGGCCTAGGCAATGGTGTCTTGTCTTTGGGCACCATCGGCTCGGGCATGTCAATCACTTATTCCCTAGACGGGTTCACGGCATCTTGAGTTTCCACCCCAGCCTCATCAATATCTATCCTCACTTCATTGTTCACATTGTTCTCAACCTCATCTTCAACTATCAAAGGACCTACATCTTCTAGAAACCCAACATCATCATCCACAACTTGCTTTTGCATCGAGGCATTCACATCACTACCTCTCCCACTTCTTGTTTTAACCTCCATCACATGATTGTTCCTACCCTTCGAGTTCACTACAGTATCACTTGGTAGAGCACCCTTAGGGTGAGTATTTAACGATTGCGAGATTCGGCCTATTTGCACCTCCAAATTCCGAATAGAGGTATTGTGTGAAGCCAATTGAGCATCAGAGTCTTTTTTCTTCTTCATCATTTGCTCGAACATAATCTCGATTTGACCCATATCATTACCTGAAGAACTAGACCCTTGAGATTGAAATGGAGGCGGATTGTTCAGTTGTTGGTACATCGGGGGCCTTTGAAAGCCTTGCCCTCGGTTGCCTTTATTATCATTATTTTTCCACCCACATTGACCATTGTTGTTCCAATTGTTGTTGTTATTCCCATTCCAATTCCCTTGGTTTCGCAAATTGTTGTTCCACCAATTACCGCCTTGGTTGTTGTTGTTCCAATTACCACCACCTTGTTGATTGCCCAAATTTCCTTGGGGTCCCATTATTGGTTTGAAGAATTGCCTTGATTGCCTTGATAGTTATTGACATATTGAACCTCTTCACTTTGATCATCATAACACGCATTTCAAAAGCCACCATCATCATCATATTGATCAGAATTCCCTTGAGATTGTTGCCCTCTTTGCCTTCTCTTAGGCAAATTTACTCCTTCCATGGCATTGACTTGGCGAGGATTTTGGACTTGTTGCAATTGAGCCTTCGCCAATTGATTCATAGTACTAGTGAGCTCGTCAATAACTTGACCATGATCATGAAATTCCTTGTTTAAATGGATGACCGTGGGGTCACCTTGTGGCACATTCACTCTACTTTTACATGTCGAAAAAGTGTCGGCCATTTCATCCAAAACATCACAAGATTCATTGTAGGGAAGCTTCATAAATTTGCCTCCAGTCAATTGATTCACAATGCATTAATTAGTGGTGTTGATGCCCCGATAAAAGGTTTGTTGAATCATCACTTCAGTCATATCGTTATTAGGGCACTCTTTCACCATAGTTCTAAATCGCTCCCATATCTTATGCAAATGTTCAGTTGGCTCTTGCTTGAAGGCCAAAATTTCATCTCGAAGCACCGCCATACGTTTGAGTGAAAAGAACTTGGCAATAAACTTGTCCACCAATTCATCCTACATCGTGATGGAATGATTGGAGAGCATTTCTAACCAATCTAATGCATTCCCCCGAAGAGAGAACGGGAAAAGCCTCAATCTAAGTGCATCCTCGGACACGTTTGTCTGCTTGCTCCCCCAGCATGTATCTACGAATACCTTTAAGTGCTTGCAGGCATTTTGATCGGAGGCGCCCGTAAAATACCTTCTTTCCTCGAGCAAGGTCAACATGACATTTGTAATTTGAAATTTCCCTGCCCGGATTCGCGGAGAAACGATGGCACTCGCATACCCTTGATTTGGGAGGACTCTTGGATCCACTCTTAGTGTTGGCGGAGGAGGGTCTGGAATATTGTTGTTGTCATTTGGATTGGCCTGACGACCTCTACGTTGAGCTTGAGGTAATATAGGAAGCTCATCTTGATCAAGATCATCTACCTCCTCCCCCGCAATCACGTTGCCAAGAGTGTCATTAGCATTGAGGGTCATTGGTACCAGAGTAATTGATACAAACAGAATTAGTAAACAAGAAGGAAAGAAGAACAAAACACAAAACTAACTAAACAGATAGCCAAAACCATTAGCTCCCCGGCAACGGAGCCAAAAAGTGATCGTTGCCAACTCCACACTACTACAAAGTAGGAAGAGAGGTTCGCAATAGCTTTTACCCGATATGAGGGTCGGGATCGAATTCCTTAGATATCTAGAAATTATAGCTGAGTATTTGTCTAGACTAGAGTTGTGTGATTGTTCTAAATATCATTTCCCACATTTTTGGGTTTTCTTTTATAAACTAGTAATTAAAACTAAATTATGCAAAGGGACAATTGCTAATAGTTGTATCTAATGGATAAAGAGGCACTAGGGTAGTGACCTTCACCTAAGTGGCTAATTGAAGGGTAATTGCTTCAAAGGCTCGATTGACATGATTGGGGAAATATGTATAACCATTGCACAATTTTATCCACTCTCACACCTCTCGGTAGAGACAATGATTTTTCCCAATTGACTCTCTCAATACCAAATGGTTAAGCAAAATAGCTCAACCAACTAGGGTTCAAGTCGGGTAATTACTCTCTCGAGATTTGACCCTTCAATTACCCACACTAGGGTTGAGCCACAACCCTAGATAATGGGTTTAGCTACTCATGCCTGAACAAGAAAATAGAGAAATAGATGAATAAGAAGACATAATAATTAATTACTAACTTAAAAAACAAGAATCTACCGTTAAAACTAATCAAGATGCCAAAAATGGCTACAGATGATGTTCTCATGAGCGTAGCTGCTGAAAATAAATAACTCATGAAGTAAAAATGGCAAAATGTTCTATTTATTCTAAGGTGAAAAAATAGACAAAATACCCATGCAGAGTAAGTGCGGGCCGCATAAAATGGACCGTAGCCGCACTAGGCTCTTGAACTTCAAATCTTGGATTTCTGAACTTGGGCTCCGCGGACAATGAAAAATGGACCGTGGCCGCGCAGGTCTCTAATGCGATCCAAAAAAATATGATCACGGACCGCGCAACTTGAACCACGACAATTTTCATATCTCTGAATCTCTCTTTCGCGGACCGCACAAAATGGTAGTGCAGTCGTGGAACCTTCAGTTCAGACCGCATAATGTCGAATGCGACCGCACTGCCTTGAAGCCCATTTTGCCAACTCTCTGAATCACCTAGTGCTGACCGCATAAAGTTGAATGCGGCCGCACTAGGCTTGTTTACCCTCAATTTGCCTTGTCTTTGATATTTTAGCAGGTTTCACTCTCCTTGAGCCGATCTTTGATATTTTATCACTTTGTTGATTAAACCTGCAATCAAGCACAACTTATGAGTCTTTTGGGACTATTTTGTAACAATTTATAATCAAAGCGTAAGCAAGAAGGAGCATGAAACACGTTAAAATCCCTAGTTATCATTTTGTAGACCGCAAGGTTCGAGATGTGGCTTTTATAATCGGTGAGCGGGTATTGCTCCGAGTGTTGCCTATGAAGGGCATGGTGAGATTTGGGAAAAAGGGAAAACTTAGACCTAGGTTCATTGGTCCATTTAAGGTTCTTGATCGAGTGGGAGAAGTAGCTTATAGACTTGCATTGCCATCGAGCTTATCAGCCGTGCATCCAGTGTTTCATGTGTCCATGCTTCGGACGTATCATGGTCATCCAGTACACGTGTTAGATTTTAGCACTGTCCAGTTGGACAAGGACTTGTCTTATGAGGAGGAGCTGGTAGCTATTCTATACTGGCAGGTTGATCAGTTGAGGTCGAAGTGTTTTCCTTCTGTTCGTGTTCAGTGGAGAGGTCAGCCTCCTATGGCATAGACCTTAGAGTCCAAGTCCGATATGCAAAGCTATTATCCCCATCTTTTTCCCGACTCAGGTACTTCCTTCTTATGTCCGTTCGAAGACGAACTGTTGTTTTAGAGGTTGAGGATGTGATAACCCAAAAGGTCATCACTTGATTTAAATTAAATTCTATGTTTTTGAGACCTTGAAAACCTCTTTTAGCCTCGCCTCAATTTGCGTACACAGTCCGGGCGCGTAGTTGGAAAACTTAAGTATGAAAATTTGTGAAAAATAGTAAAATTTAACTATAAAATAAGTTAATTTGACTTCGGTCAACATTTTAGATAAACGGATCCGAACCCGTGATTTGACGGTCCCGGAGGGTCTGGAAGAAAATATGAGGCTTGGACGTATGCTCAGAATCAAATTCCGAGGTCCCTAGCTCAAGAAATGAATTTTTGAAGGAAAATTGTTTTCTGTATGTTTTAGGAAATTTGAAATGAAATATGATTAGAACATGTTAGTATCGGGCCCGTATTTTGGTTCCGGCGCTCGGTACAGGTCTTAAATATGATGTAAGATGTTTCTGCGAAATTTGGTGAAAGATGAAATCGATTTGACGTGATTCAGACCTAAACTATTAAAGTTGAGACTTGAAGAAGTTTCTGAAAAGTTCTTGAATTTGAGGTTTAATTCGTTCTTATTGAGATTATTTTGGTGATTTGATCGCACAGATAAGTTTGTATGATGTTGTTGAGTTAGTACGCATGTTTGGTTAGGAGCCCCGAGGACTTGGGTGAGTTTCGGGTAGGTTCCGGAAGGTCTTAGGCTTAAAAACACAGATATTGCAAGTTCAGAGCAATCTCAGTTCTCTAAACCCTCCAGCGCGGTCCGCAATTGCCTTGTACGGTGTGCGGCGGAGGGGGCCAACGCGGTCCACGCAGTGTCACAGGCCCTCCAGTTCACTGGGTTGTGTGGCTGCAGTCAGTTTTGTGCTATCCACACAGTGTCACAGGCCCTCCAGTTCACTGGGCAGTGTAGCCGCAGTCGGTTTTGTGCGGTCCGCACAAGGGGTCTGTCAGGGGTATAAATAGACGGGACTTTTGGTTATTTTCCATTTTTTTCAAAACCCCAAAAACATAAGAGTCGATTTTTCAAACAACCTTTCTTCTCCAAAACATTGGTAAGTGATTTCTAACTCATTTCCTTCACTCCTTAACATCTTTTAACATGATTTCAACTCAAAATCAATGATTTTCATGGGGGAAATTAGGTGTTTTGGGTAGAACCTAGATTTTTCAAAACTTGGGGATTTGGACCTCGATTTGAGGTCTAATTTCAAAACAAATTATATATTTGAGTTCTGGGGGGAATGGGTAATCGAGTTTTGGTTCGAACCTTGGGTTTTGACCACGTGGGCCCGGGGGAAATTTTGACTTTTTGGGTAAAACTTTGGGAAACTCATTTTTATGCATTCAAATTGATTTAATTAGCATTTGTTAACGTAATTAAGCAACTTATGACTAGATACGAGTGAGTTAGCGGTGGAATCAAGGGGTAAAGCTATACTTGAAACTTGAAGTTGTGTTCGAGGCATCGAGGTAAGTGTCCGGTCTAACCTTAGCTTGAGGGATTATGAGTTGTGTCCTATTTGCTAATTGCTTCTTGTTGAGTACGAAGTATAGGCACGGTGACGATTATCTATGCATTGGTGTCAAGCATCACCGGGAGTCTTAAACTGATAGATATGGTGTATTTAAATGTTACTACAGAAGCTTTAATTGAGGATTCTCAATATTGAGCAAAGATTTAGTTTATTCTCATGGGTTTTTAATTATGATTAAGTATTAGTACTAATTGAGCTGCGTAGGAGTTGAGATAAGATTGGTTATAGCTTGTTCTCCCTTGTTGGGATATTTACTTTGATATTGTTGTTCAATTGCCAGGAAGTTATCATGTTTCTTTTGTTCCCTTGCTGGGATTCCTTGTGATTTTGTGTTGCCTTGTAAATGGGAGCGGGTGGTACGCCTACCATGAGATATGATGAAATGGGAGTGGGTGGTGCGCCTACCACGAGATATAATGAAATTAGAGCGGGTGATACGCCTACCACGAGATATGATGAAATGGTAGTGGGTGGTACAGCTACCACGAGATATGATGAAATGGGAGCGGGTGGTATGCCTACAACAAGATATTATGAAATGGGAGTGGGTGGTACACCTACTATGAGATATGAGAAATGGGATCGGGTTGCACGCCTGCAACAAGTTGTGAATCGAAAATGAAATCTGCCTTTATTTTACATTATCTTTGTTAGAGTTAACTTGTTGATTTCCTTTTTATTCTCCTCAGGTTCTGTATTATTTGCTAACCCCGAAGCATGATCCCCTCCCCAACTTTATTTTTTTTATTTTCGTCTATCTTTCTATTGTATATATGTAACTACATAGGTTTAACTGGAATCTGGTCCTAGCCTTATCACTACCTCGCCGGGGTTAGGCCAGACACTTACCAGCACATGGGGTCGGTTGTACTAATACTGCACTATGTGCTCTTTTGCACAAATCTAGGTACCGGACAACAACAGTAGCTCGGGAGCCAGCCTTCATTCCACCGAGATACCGAGGTAGCCTTGAAAGCGTCCGCAGGCCCGACGTGTCTTTTATGTTATTTTATGTCCTGTTGTCTCATGTATTCGAGGCAAACAATCTTATCCTTCCTCCAAAATGTTGTATGTAGTGCTGTTAGTAGTCCGTGGGTGTTGTGACACAAGGTTCTGGTTAGAGGCATGTGTTGGTCTTTAGGATATTTTGGATTTATATTTCATTTAAGACTTCCGCTAAATTTCATATTCTGCTGTTATTTAATTATTTATTCCTGGTTAATTTAATCAGTTAAAAAGGAATTTGTAATAAAGGAGTTTAAAGGTTTTAAGTTCATGGCTTGCCTAGCTTCTACGAGTAGGCGTCATCACGACTGCCAAGAGTGGGAAATCCGGGTCGTGACATTGCCGCTCCAGGATCTGCACATAGTGCAGAGTGTAGTATCAACAGAACCGACCCCATATCCCGGTAAGTGATTGGTCTAACTATGGCGAAGTAGTGACGAGGCTAGGACCAGACTCCAAATAAAACCTGTGCAGCATATATAATATGCGGCGGAAAATAACACAGAAATAAACAAGTAAAGCCTGGATGGGTTACATGCTGCGGTGAGTATCAATACCAACAACTACTAAGAGAGATACATGAGAACAATTTAAGATCTACAGAAAAACAATAACAACATTGTTGCAGCGCGCAACCCAATCCCTATCATTTATCACTGTTGCAACATGCAACCCCATCAAACTATATAATTGTTGCGGCGTGCAACCCGATCCACTTATATCACTATTGCGGCGTGCAACCCGATTCATTTATATCACTGTTGTGGCATGCAACCCGATCCAGTGATGTCACTGTTATGGCGTGCAACCTGATCCAGTTATATTACTACTGCATCGTACAACCTGATCCAGTTATATCACTGTTGCATCGTGCAACCCGATCCATTTATATCATTGTTGCGGCGTGCAACCCGATCAATTTATATCACTATTGCGTCATGCAACCCGATCAATTTATATCACTATTGCAGTGTGCAACCCAATACTTGGCTTATAAAATTATTTAATTACTGATTTTTAAACCTATGTGTATTCGTTTCTTTTCACCACTTTTAATTAATTATCTTGAGACGGGTTATGCGTACGTATACCCGCCCGTTTGGTGCGTAAAAAATCATGTCACGCGGACATGTCCACAATCAATAACACTTAATTATTATTAAGAGTGTTTGGGCCGAAGTTGCGTGAAAACATACCCCGATTTTGTTTTTAGAAATATAATTGTGTTATGCGAACGTATACGCAACCACACTTAGTATTTTAAATGGAATTAAAGGATATTCTACGAAATATTAATCATTCTTACATCTAAGGCATGAAATTACTAGGAAGTCCACATGTGATTGATCGAACTTATGTAAACTAAAAATAATTAAGAACTTGTAACCTATTTTATTATTAAGAAAAGATTGGTCGAAGTTGCGCAAATGCATACTCCAAATTAATTTAGGATCATGGTCAATTAATTACTAAATGTAACTAAAGGTTCGTTTTAAGCTAGCTAGGACGTCTTATATAAGGGGAAACTAATGCATTGTATAAGAAAACTTGAACCGTCACAAAGGATTGATGGCCCAAACCAGGAGGTGGTCCGTCTTTGACTCCAAAAGGATATTCAGAGTTGGGCCTCAATATGGGCCCAAATGCAGAGTTTTGAGGTCCAGGACCCAGCATCGAATCCCTGCCACATGAATTAGGGGACTCGTTTTTCACTTATTTTTAGCCAATCAAACAACACCTAATAATAGCTTAATCATGAAAGCACTCGTGAATTCTAGTTTGAACGACTAACAAAGGCAGTGGAATTTAACAATTTCAACATCATATCTACTGATTATGATCACTCAACATCTACTTGAGCAAATTTCTACTAAGAATTATAAAACTTCATTACCAACTAAGTGAACATGTTGTTCCACCGTTTATGCAGATTTAAGAACATCAAGACCAAGTTCGTTTATATAGTATGGGTTTTCAAATTACATAGCATTCAACCAGAATTGAACCTCATGTCCATTTCTCACAAAAGGTTTAACAGTTCATTTATACAAGTAGAATCCAAACGCTATTACAATGCTAACATTCAAATACTTCATTTAACAACCAAATCACTTTAGGCTACTAGCCCGAACCTACAGTCCAACATAAACAAAACCTGAATTTACACAAAACTGAACAGTTCAAGCACACTCAATGATTGAAATTAGCAACAATTACACCCGGAATCAATATTTCAACTTAAACTCCAATTTAAATACAGATATTCATACAAACTATTCAAAACTCCATTCCATTACAGTTTGGAGATATACCTGGAAATTGAAATGAAAAGGAAATGCAAAGGGTCAGTAGAGTAATAGCAGCAATGAACACGAGCAATAGCACAACCCATATTCGATATGTAGCAAACTAAAAGAAAAATTCCACTCGAGCAAAAGCCAACAAACTTGGAATCAAAATTTTTTAAAACCAATACTCAAATCATATTTATTAATTCCACACTCAAATGAACCAGAAAACTGTTTTGGAAACTAAGAATTCCAAGACTCAAAACAAGAACTCAATGGAACAGTGTTCCTTAAAAAAATTACAGCACTTTCAAATAGAAAAATACAAATATACTTTGTGATTTTTAGACTATTCCCCAACTCTTAATTCTTCTCTATTTTTCAGTATTTCCGTATATCTCTTGTGTTTTCAGTATTTTTTTTCCCGGATATGTTCCTTCTCTTAAATATAATCTCTGTGTGTCCTCCCTCTAAGGTTTGATTTCCAGCCCTTAAAATGAGCATCCAATTACTGCACAATCCATTAGAACCTTATCTTTTCAGTTTTAAACTATCCACTATCTTAGTGCTTTCCTAATTTAATCAGTAGTGCACCAATTCAATCCCTTAAATCAACATGAGTGCAGTTTCCACCACTTCAATTTTTCTGTATTATATACTATCTAGGTTGACCCCTAAGCTTCTGTTAATTACCACTTAAAACCCCTGTTAATTCTAAGGTTTAGTCTACCCAATTTACCTGTAGTTACTGCTATTTACCCAACTAACACTCAACCACAAACTAGACCAACAAATGCTGCCAGATCACAGACTACAAAAATGGATTTCCTAACAGAACCCAAATTAATCAAACCCATTTAGCACAATGACACAATTAAGCTAAGAAATTAATCATGAACAAATCACCAGAAGATCAACCAAATTATTAATTAAGTCGTTAAAACAGAGTGACCTAATTCAATTAAACAAAAATATGGGAAAACGTGACTTGAATGCACTTACGGACACAAACCAAAAAGACTAATAAAATCATGAACCAAACACCAGAACGGCAAACAATTTCAGCTAACCCTTATTCACATAACAATTAATTAACCATAGCAGAAGAGAAAAGATGAAGCGGAAGGAAGGCTGTATGAATCACAAGAACGAATACAAAGAAAATAGAAGAAGGAAGAAACAAGGATGAAAAATAAAAAGAATGAAACTCACCGATTCAACTTGTTCAATTGGACGACACCTTCGAATCCTCTAAACTTCTGGCCAAATTTGTTATTAATCGTGTATTCTTATAAAAAATACACGAATAAAACCAAACTTGTCTGGAATTTCAATAACCTTCCGATTTGGGCGATTTTGGGAATTTAGGGTTCCGTTTCGATCCAAAATTCGAGAAGTTCCAGAGGTGTTCGAGGGGAACTAGTTGTGGATTTAGACAGAGGAAGCCATGGGGGTTGTAGGGTGTTAATTTGGGGTCGGTTGGAGGCAGCGCCACCACCGAGGAAATTGTGGCGGCACTAGGGTTCCCGATTTTAAACTGATATTCAAAGAGATGGGTTGAGATTCGAGAAAAATGGAAGGGGTATTTGGAATGGGGAAGGTAAGAATAGTTTGTGGTGTAAATTTGGTGGTGTTTGGCCACCGTCCACCGTCGTGAGGCGATTTTCGACGGCGAGGCACGATGGCGTTACGTTGGGTCTCTGAGGGGTGTGAAGATGATGAGAGAAGGGGGGTTCTAAGGGTAAGGGGTTTGGGGGGTTGGTATATTAGAATTAACCAATTAATTAGGGCCGTTGGATGAATGGAATCCAATAATTTTGGTTGGTTGTTTAATTAAAATGGGGTCATTTGGTTACAGGGTAGGGCTGGGCGGATCGGGTATAAGGCGGGTCAGGAAACAGGTGAAGCTTGGGACCGTCTGATCAAATGAGATGAACAGTCCCGATTTTTATTTACCAAACGGTGTCGTTTGTTTTAGCTGGGGACCGGACATGGATTGGGTTGATTTTGGGCCTGGAATGGGTGGATTTTGGTTTGGGCCTCTTCGAATTAACCGGATTTGGCCCAATCCTAGTTTCTCCTCTTCTATTTTCTTTTATTTTATTTTGTTTTCTAAAATTCTAATTAAAATAGAAATACAAACCTAAATTAATCTTTGACCAAATTATCCTATACTCTAAGTAGTAATTATCACAAATATAATTTAATACCAATGAAACTCACCGATTCAACTTGTTCATTTGGACGACACCTTCGAATCCTCTAAACTTCCGGACAAATTTGGTATTAATCGTGTATTCTTATAAAAAATACATGAATAAAACCAAACTTGTCTGGAATTTCAATAACCTTCCGATTTGGGCGATTTGGGAATTTAGGGTTCCGTTTCGATCTAAAATTCGAGAAGTTCTAAGAGTGTTCGAGGGGAACTAGTTGTGGATTTAGACAGAGGAAGCCATGAGGGTTGTAGGGTGTTAATTTGGGGTCGGTTGGAGGCGGCAGCGCCACCGGGGAAATTGTGGCGGCGCTAGGGTTCCTGATTTTAAACTAATATTCGAAGAGATGGGCTGAGATTCGAGAAAAATGGAAGGGGTATTTGGAATGGGGAAGGTAAGAAGAGTTTATGGTGTAAATTTGGTGGTGTTTGGCCACCGTCCGCCGCCGTCATGAAATTTCCGACGGCGGGGCACGATGGCGTTAGGTTGGGTCTCTGAGGGGTGTGAAGATGATGAGAGAAGGGGGGGTTCTGAGGGTAAGGGGATTGGGGGGTTTGGTATATTAGAATTAACCAATTAATTAGGGCCGTTGGATGAATGGAATCCAATGATTCTGGTTGGTTGGTTAATTAAAATGGGGTCGTTTGGTTACATGGTAGGGCTAGGCGGATCGGGTCTAAGGCGGGTCGGGCAACGGGTGAAGCTTGGGACCGTTTGATCAAATGAGATCAACAGTCCCGCTTTTTATTTACCACACGGCGTCGTTTGTTTTAGCTGGGGACCGGACATGGATTGGGTTGATTTTGGGCCTGGAATGGGTGGATTTTGGTTTGGGCCTCTTCGAATTAACCGGATTTGGCCCAATCCTAGTTTCTCCTCTTCTATTTTCTTTTCTTTTATTTTGTTTTCTAAAATTCTAACTAAAATAGAAATACAAACCTAAATTAATCTTTGACCAAATTATCCTATACTCTAAGTAGTAATTATCACAAACATAATTTAATACCAATGAAACTCACCGATTCAACTTGTTCATTTGGACGACACCTTCGAATCCTCTAAACTTCCTGCCAAATTTGGTATTAATCGTGTATTCTTATAAAAAATACATGAATAAAACCAAACTTGTCTGGAATTTCAATAACCTTCCGATTTGGGCGATTTGGGAATTTAGGGTTCCGTTTCGATCTAAAATTCGAGAAGTTCTAGGAGTGTTCGAGGGGAACTAGTTGTGGATTTAGACAGAGGAAGCCATGAGGGTTGTAGGGTGTTAATTTGGGGTCGGTTGGAGGCGGCGGCGCCACCGGGGAAATTGTGGCGGCGCTAGGGTTCCTGGTTTTAAACTGATATTCGAAGAGATGGGCTGAGATTCGAGAAAAATGGAAGGGGTATTTGGAATGGGGAAGGTAAGAAGAGTTTATGGTGTAAATTTGGTGGTGTTTGGCCACCGTCCGCCGCCGTCATGAAATTTTCGACGGCGGGGCACGATGGCGTTACGTTGGGTCTCTGAGGGGTGTGAAGATGATGAGAGAAGGGGGGGTTCTGAGGGTAAGGGGATTGGGGGGTTTGGTATATTAGAATTAACCATTTAATTAGGGCCGTTGGATGAATGGAATCCAATGATTCTGGTTGGTTGGTTAATTAAAATGGGGTCGTTTGGTTACAGGGTAGGGCTGGGCGGATCGGGTATAAGGCGGGTCGGGCAACGGGTGAAGCTTGGGACCGTCTGATCAAATGAGAACAACAGTCCCGCTTTTTATTTACCAAACGACGTCGTTTGTTTTAGCTGGGGACCGGACATGGATTGGGTTGATTTTGGGCCTGGAATGGGTGGATTTTGGTTTGGGCCTCTTCAAATTAACCGGATTTGGCCCAATCCTAGTTTCTCCTCTTCTATTTTCTTTTCTTTTATTTTGTTTTCTAAAATTCTAACTAAAATAGAAATACAAACCTAAATTAATCTTTGACCAAATTATCCTATACTCTAAGTAGTAATTATCACAAACATAATTTAATACCAATGAAACTCACCGATTCAACTTGTTCATTTGGACGACACCTTCGAATCCTCTAAACTTCCTGCCAAATTTGGTATTAATCGTGTATTCTTATAAAAAATACATGAATAAAACCAAACTTGTCTGGAATTTCAATAACCTTCCGATTTGGGAGATTTGGGAATTTAGGGTTCCGTTTCGATCTAAAATTCGAGAAGTTCTAGGAGTGTTCGAGGGGAAATAGTTGTGGATTTAGACAGAGGAAGCCATGGGGGTTGTAGGGTGTTAATTTGGGGTCGGTTGGAGGCGGCGGCGCCACCGGGGAAATTGTGGCGGCGCTAGGGTTCCTGGTTTTATACTGATATCCGAAGAGATGGGCTGAGATTCGAGAAAAATGGAAGGGGTATTTGGAATGGGGAAGGTAAGAAGAGTTTATGGTGTAAATTTGGTGGTGTTTGGCCACCGTCCGCCGCCGTCATGAAATTTTCGACGGCGGGGCACGATGGCGTTACGTTGGGTCTCTGAGGGGTGTGAAGATGATGAGAGAAGGGGGGGTTCTGAGGGTAAGGGGATTGGGGGGTTTGGTATATTAGAATTAACCAATTAATTAGGGCCGTTGGATGAATGGAATCCAATGATTCTGGTTGGTTGGTTAATTAAAATGGGGTCGTTTGGTTACATGGTAGGGCTAGGCGGATCGGGTCTAAGGCGGGTCGGGCAACGGGTGAAGCTTGGGACCGTTTGATCAAATGAGATCAACAGTCCCGCTTTTTATTTACCACACGGCGTCGTTTGTTTTAGCTGGGGACCGGACATGGATTGGGTTGATTTTGGGCCTGGAATGGGTGGATTTTGGTTTGGGCCTCTTCGAATTAACCGGATTTGGCCCAATCCTAGTTTCTCCTCTTCTGTTTTCTTTTCTTTTATTTTGTTTTCTAAAATTCTAACTAAAATAGAAATACAAACCTAAATTAATCTTTGACCAAATTATCCTATACTCTAAGTAGTAATTATCACAAACATAATTTAATACTAATGAAACTCACCGATTCAACTTGTTCATTTGGACGACACCTTCGAATCCTCTAAACTTCCTGCCAAATTTGGTATTAATCGTGTATTCTTATAAAAAATACATGAATAAAACCAAACTTGTCTGGAATTTCAATAACCTTCCGATTTGGGCGATTTGGGAATTTAGGGTTCCGTTTCGATCTAAAATTCGAGAAGTTCTAGGAGTGTTCGAGGGGAACTAGTTGTGGATTTAGACAGAGGAAGCCATGGGGGTTGTAGGGTGTTAATTTGGGGTCGGTTGGAGGCGGCGGCGCCACCGGGGAAATTGTGGCGGCGCTAGGGTTCCTGGTTTTAAACTGATATTCGAAGAGATGGGCTGAGATTCGAGAAAAATGGAAGGTGTATTTGGAATGGGGAAGGTAAGAAGAGTTTATGGTGTAAATTTGGTGGTGTTTGGCCACCGTCCGCCGCCGTTAGGAAATTTCCGACGGCGGGGCACGGTGGCATTACGTTGGGTCTCTGAGGGGTGTGAAGATGATGAGAGAAGGGGGGGTTCTGAGGGCAAGGGGATTGGGGGGTTTGGTATATTAAAATTAACCAATTAATTAAGGCCGTTGGATGAATGGAATCCAATGATTCTGGTTGGTTGGTTAATTAAAATAGGGTCGTTTGGTTACAGGGTAGGGCTGGGCGGATCGGGTCTAAGGCGGGTCGGGCAACGGGTGAAGCTTGGGACCGTCTGATCAAATGAGATCAACAGTCCCACTTTTTATTTACCAAACGGTGTCGTTTGGTTTAGCTGGGGACCGAACATGGATTGGGTTCATTTTGGGCCTGGAATGGGTGGATTTTGGTTTGGGCCTCTTCAAATTAACCGGATTTGGCCCAATCCTCATTTCTCCTCTTCTATTTTCTTTTCTTTTCTTTTGTTTTCTAAAGTTGTAATTAAAATAAAAATACAAACCTAAATTAATCTTTGACCAAATTATCCTATACTCTAAGTAGTAATTATCACAAACATAATTTAATACCAAAGAAAACACAAAATTCAACATTAAATACTAAAAATGCAAAATACATTATTTTTTGTGGAATTTTTTTCATTTTTGTAAAACAACAACTTACTTAATTAATCCTAAATGTAAAATTAAATCCTAAATGCAAATGCAACATATTTTGTTTTTGTATTTTTCGCTTATTTAACCAACAAAACATGCACGGACACAGGCAAATAATGACATAAAATACCATGAAAATTCATAAAAATGCATGCAATAAAACAAACAATTTTTCTTTTGATTTCTTTGGGAGTAGTTCATGTGGGGCAAAAATCATGTGCTCACACCAATAACAGGGAGAAATCAAGCTACAAACAGTAGAGACGATATGGGGAAAACACAGATGGTAACGAAAAATAACGAAGTAATTAATTACATACCACTATATTTTGGATACAGACAAGTAAAAAATGTGCTCAAGTTAGGAAAGCGATTTTGACTCAACCAATCACATCGTTTCTAATACATAAATTCCAATCATCCCAATCTTTGTAACCTCATATCATAATCACAACTTCCAAACCTTTAACACACATGGCACCTTGTGCCCACATAGTTCCATCACACTTTGTACGACGAAATCCACGTGCTACTACGTGATGACCCAAAAGGTCATCTTATAATTTAAAATTAAATTTTGGAAAGCCTTAATTTTCTATCTCCTCGATTTATGTGCACAGTCCGGGCATATTTTCGGAAAGCCTTTATGTGGAAAATTGAAGAAATAATAATTTTTAGCCTAAAAAGTTGATTTTAATTGACTTCGGTCAATGTTTTGGGTAAACGGACCACACCCGTATTTTGATGATCCCAGTGGATCCATAGTAAAATATGGGACCTGGGCGTATGCCCGGAATCTAATTCTAAGGTCCCTAGCCCGAGAAATAAATTTTTAATTAAAATTGTAAGTCTAAAAAATCTAATGATTTGAAGAATTTGATTAATGATTGATCTCCTTAGTATCGGGACCATATTTTGGTTCCGGAGCCCTGTACAAGTTTAATATAATATTAAAGTCATGTCTTTGGAATTTTGTGAGGAACGGAGTTGGTTTGACGTAATTCGGATGTTTGGTTGAAAAGTTAGAAGTTTTAAAACTTTCTTGAAAATTTCATGCAATTTGGTGCTAAATTCTTCTAGGTGTTATTTTGGCGATTTGATCACACGAGCAAGTTCGTATGATGTTTTAAGACTTATTTACATGATTGGTTTGGAGCCCCGAGGCTCGGGTGTGTTTCAGATAGGCTACAAAGTGATTTTGAACTTAGAAGAGTTGTTGGTGTTCTTTAGCTTGTTGCAGGCCTCTGATCTCGCATTTGCTAGATCAGGTATCGCAATTGCGAACCCTGCGGGTTCCGCATTTGCAAGTCTTTCATCGCAAATGCGAAGGAAAACTGTGCATGTGGTCCTCGCATTTGCAAAGTTACCTTCGCAATTGCGAAGGGCGTCTTGGAGGGTATGGATCGCAAATGTGATCTTTCACTCGCAATTGCGAGGTTCAGTGCTCGTAATTGCGATACTTTTCTCGCGCGAAGGCAGAGGGAATATGAAGGCTTCGCAATTGTTTGCGAAGCTCAGGTCGCAAATGTGACATCTACAGCTGATGAGTCTTGACTTAGACGGGATTTTTCATTCATTCTTCCACTTTTCAAAACTTAAACCTCAAGAGGCAATTTTCCAAAGGCCATTTCTTCCCCAAACCATAGGTAAGTAAATCTTAACTTATTTCTTTCAATCTTTTGATTCTTTTAACAAGATTTCAACCTCGAATCTAGGGGTTTTCCGGTGGAATTAGGGATTTTTTGGGTAGAACTAAGGAGTTTCGAAATTTGGGGATTTAGACCTCAAATTGAGGTCGGATTCCAAAACCAATTACATATCCAGGCTCGGGGTGAATGGGTCGTCGGGTTTTAATCTGAATATATTTGGTTTGGACCGAGAAAGCCTGGGTGTTGACTTATGTTGACTTTTTCTAAAATGGCCTAAATTGAAGTCCTTGCTATCGCGGATAGTTCCTAAGGTTTAAATTGAATCGTTTAGTTGGTAATTTTCTAGATTCTATTCATTAGTTGGCATGTGTGAAGGGAAAAGCTGTGATTGAGTATTGAGTTTGGCCGTTTGTAACAACTCGGTTGGTCGTTTCATCATTTACTGCTTCGTTTCCCCAATTTCTACTTCTTCATGCTTTGTTTATCCATGTTATGTGATATAGATTTAGTCGATTCGAATCCGGAATGGTTTTGGTAGGATTTGAGACACTTAGTCTCTTTTGAGTAAGATTAAGTTAAAAAAGTCAACCGAATGCTAACTTGTGGGAAAAAGGGCTCGGATATGAGTTTCGATGGTTTGGATAGCCTCGGGAGATGATTTGGGACATAGGAGTATGACCGAAATTTATTTTGGAGGTCCGTAGTAGATTTAGGCTTGAATTGGCGAAGTTGGAATTTTGCCATTTCCGGTTGATAGGTGATATTTTGCTATGGGGGCCGGAATGGAATTTCAGGAGTTGCAGTAGGTTCGTTGTGTTAATTGGGATGTGTGTGCAAAATTTCAGGTCATTCAGACGTGGTTTGGTAGACTTTTTTTATCAAAAGCATAATTAGGAATATTTTTGGAACCTTAGGCTAGAATCCGATGTGATTTGGTTGATTCGATATTGTTTGAGGTGTTTTGAAGATTGGTATAAGTTTGGATCGTGGTATATGACTTGTTTGTGCTTTTGGTTGAGGTCCCGGGGGCCTCGGGGTAATTTTGGATGGTTGAGAGAAGATTTGAGTTGGGTTTTTGGCAGCTGAAGATTTCCCATTGCTGTCATAACTGCACCCGCGGCTAGGAAAACTCTGCAAGTGGCAAGAACTTATCCCAAGAGCTTCCGAAGTCTATAACACAAGTGCAGCGCATATCCTTCAATATCTGAATAGTTCCCTCGGACTATCGGTCCGTCTGATGCTGAAATGGTTTGCTTAACTCAACATGCGTGCCCAACTCATGTTGTACTGCCCTCCAAAAATGCGAGGGCAACTGCCTACCTCGATCAGAAATGATAGACACAAGCACACCGTGAAGAAGAACGATCTTACAAATATAAATTTCTGCCAACCGCTCTAAAGAATAGGTAACTGCCACAGGAATGAAATGCGCTGACTTGGTCAGCCTGTCCACAATAACCCAAACTACATCGATCTTCTTCTGATTCTGTGGGAGTCAAACAATGAAATCTATAGTGATACACTCCCATTTCCATTCATAATTCTCTATCTTTTGAAGTAAACTACCAGGTCTCTGATGCTCATACTTTACTTGCTGAAAATTTAGACACCGAGCTACATATGAAGCTATATCCTTCTTCATCCTCCTCTACCAATAACGTTGTCGCAAGTCCTGATACATCTTGGCGGCACCCAGATGAATAGAATACCGAGAACTGTGGGCCTCCTCTAGAATTAACTCACGAGGTCTATCCACATTAGGCACACAAACACGACCCTATATCCTCAAAACTACATCATCTCCAACAGTAACCTGAGTGGCATCACTATGATGCACTGTGTCTCTAAGGAAAAGCAAATGGGGGTCATCATACTGCCACTCCCTGATGCGCTCAAACAATGAAGACCGAGTGATTGTACAAGCTAGAACGGCTCAGAAACATCCAACCTCAAGAACTGATTGGCCAAGACCAAAACCTTCTTATGCAAGTGGTCTCTCACCGACTGGAATAAATGCAAGGCTGTCCGTACTCACTAACTTCCTACTCAAGTCATCAGCCGCCACATTGGCCTTCCCGGGATGATAGAAGATGGTGATATCATAGTCTTTCAATAGCTACAACCATCTCATTTACCTCAAATTGAGATCCTTTTGCTTGAACAAATACTACAAACTCCAATGATCCGTGAATACCTCACACGACACACCGTAAAGATAATGCCTCCAAGTCTTCAGCGCATGAACAATGGTTCACAACTATGTGTCATGAACAAGGTAATTATTCTCGTAATCCTTCAGCTTCCATGATGCATATGCAATCATCTTGCCGCCCTGGATTTATACCACACCATGTCCATTACGAGATGTATCACAATATACCGTATAAGATCCTGAACCTGTGGGCAACACCAACACTGGCGTCATAGTCAAAGTAGTCTTGAGACATTGGAAGCTCGCCTTACACTTGTCTGACTATTTTAACGGAGCACCCTTCTAGGTGAACCTGGTCAACGGGCTGCTATAGATGAAAACCCCTCCACAAACCGACGGTAATAACCTGCCAGTCCCAATAAAACTCCGGATCTCTGTAGTTGATGTGGGTCTAGGCCAATTCTAAACTGCCTCAATCTTTTTAGGATCTACCTGGATGCCCTCAGCTGATACAACGTGCCTCAAAAAGGCAATTAAGCTTAATCAAAACTTGCATTTTGAAAACTTAGCATACAACTGGCTATCTCTCAGAGTCTAAAGTACGAAGATGTTGCTCGTGCTCCTCTGGGCTGCGGGAGTAGATCAAGATATCATCAAAAATACAATCACAAAGGAATCCAAATAGGGCTTGAACACCTGGTTCATCAAATCCATAAATGTTGTTGGGACATTTGTCAGCCCAAATGACATCATTAGAAACTCATAATGCCCATAACGAGTCCAAAAAGCTGTCTTATGGACATTAGATGCCCTAATCCTCAATTGATGGTAGCAATACCTCAAATAAATCATTGAAAACACCTAGGAAACCTGAAGATGATAAAATAAGTCGTCAATACTCGGTAATGGATATTTGTTCTTGATGGTGACTTTGTTCAAATGTCGATAATCTATGCACATCCTCATCGATCCATCCTTCATTTTCAAAAACAACACATGCGTACCCTTGGGCGAGACACTAGGTCTAATGAAGCCCGTATCAAGCAAATCTTGCAACTTCTTCTTTAATTCTTTCAACTCCGGTGGGGCTATGCAGTATACGAGAATAGAAATAGACTGAGTGTCCGAAGCCAAATCAATACAGAAGTCGATATCGCTATTGGGTGGCATCCCCGAAAGGTCTGCAGGAAACACCTCTGAAAACTCACGAATAACTTATACTGAATCCATGGAAGGATCCTCTACACTAGGATCACGGACATAAGCCAAATAAGCTAGATACCCCTTCTCGACCATATGTCGAGCCTTCACATAAAAGATAACCCTGCTGGTAGAATGGCTAGGACTCCTTCTCCACTATAATCGAGGCAGCCCCGGCAAGTCTAAGGTCAATGCCTTGGCATGGTAAGCCAATATAGTATGATAAGGTGACAATTAATACATACGCAAAATGACATGAAAATCAACCATATCGAGAAGTAGAAGATCTATGCTAGTCTCAAGACCCACAATGATAACCATACATGAACGATAGACACGATCAACAAAAGTAGAGTCTCCCATAGGTGTGGAAATATACATAGGAGCACTCAAAGAATCACGAGGCACAACCAGATATGAAGGAAAATAGGATGGCACATAGGAATAAGTGAAGCCTGGATCAAATAGAACTTAAGCATCTCTATGGCAAACTGAAATAGTACCTGTGACAACATAATCAAACGAATCTGCCTCAGGCCTAACTGAGAAAGTATAACATCGGTGGTGGGCCCTACCACTCTAAACCACATCCCTATAATGGCCTCATGTTGGCTAGCCTCCACCTCTAGTGGCCTGACCTCCAGCTCAAACGACCTGACCTCCACCTTTAGCAGCCTGACCTCTACCTCTGGCTGCTTTACCCCTACCTTTAGATGGCTAAGAGAGCGGTGGTGCACCTGGTGCTGGAATCATGGCACAAAAACTCTGTTGTGGCGTATAGCCTAATAATCTCGGACAAGTCCTCTTGATATTCCCAAAACCACCACACTCAAAACATCCATCCCGGTGTAGTGGCTGCTAAAATTGAGACTACCCTGAACGGACCAGATGACCACAGTAGCAACTCTGAATCGGAGGTGCACTGATAGGAGATTGCGGTGCATTGTAGGGTGGCTATCCAGAATGTGGCACATAAGGACCACGAATCCTTGAAGAACTCACTGATATGGCTTTGGAGAATGATCCCTACCAAAAGTACCTCTACCTCCAGATGAGGCACTACTAAAACCATCGGAATGACGGGGCCTCGTATCTTACCCCTGCCCTCTCTCCTGTGAAAGAACATCCTCAATCTACCTGGCGACATTAGCAACCGTCTGAAAAGAAATCTCACTCCCAGTCTCTTTGGCCATCTGCAACTTGATAGGAAGAAGAAGAAGAATAGCATGACAAGCTAAATTCACAAATCGGGTCTCATATTGAGTGACTGTCATGCCGCCTTGCTAGAGGCGATTGAACTTCCTGTTGTAGCTCTCTCTCTGCGAGATAGGAAGGAACTTCTCGAGAAATAACTTAGAGAACTGGCCCCAAGTAAGAGCAGGCGACTGATCACGCCCAACTATGCCTTCTAAAAGACAAAGCGATTGTTGCAAATATTATCCGATTTTAAGTCTGGAGTCGAATCCTCGGGGAACTAAGCTATATATTACAAAACTTTGGCAATGCTATTATCAACTCAACCAATTTCTAGATGCAAGATGTTTATCAAGAAATCTTGGGTTTCTGTGTAACTATGTCAAATAATATTAGAAATAACAATATGCTAGATTAAAGATAAATCAATGGTAGAAAGGTCTAGGGCAGCGATTTCCCCAATTGCTAGTTTAGGTCTTGACTCTTCTGCTATAATCTCTCCGTAATATTCAATGAGGACTAAGAGCTACAGATTATTCTAATTATCTCTCGATTAACTACAATAATTTACTAGAGCATTCTATTGAACTACTCTAGCTGACAATATGTGCAGCTTTAAATTATCCCACCAAAGTTTCGTTATCTCTAAACCCACTTTTAAGTTCAAGTAATGAATCTCTTCAATTACCCAAAAGTGGTGTTGTTCAACAGCAGTCTAACCTAATATTCTTTCTCAAGCAATATGAGGTAATTAGATACAACTAATCAAGAGCCCATTCAATTAATCACCATACAAAACATAGTTGAACAATCATATAATAAATCCGGCTCGATTATAACAAGTTGAGTCAAAACTTCAACCAACAATTGGTTCCATCAACCCTAGATAATTGTTTAGCTACTCATAACAAAATAAAATAAATCTATGAAAATGTTCATAATGTATAATTGCAAGAATTAAAAAGAGATAGAAAAACTCTAATGTTTGGTTGATCTTCTCACACTTGTTCTTGCCTCCAAAGTAGTCTAAAAACAAGCTTAATTATGTCTTGGGCGAGCTTCTAAACTCTATAAGGTTTATGAACAAGTTTTCCCTGAATTACACTTTGGTCCCCAATTTTCTGGCAATTGAACAGTTCACCGCGGCCACGGCAAGGCCGCGACGCGACCGTGGTGATGGATAAACAGGATAAACATTCTACCTCGTGTAATTTTCTACCTTGGTTCCACCGTGATCGCGGTGGATTTCACCTCAGTCCATTTTTTGCTTCTTTATGCTCAGGTGCTTTTTGATTGGGCATTTTCTTCACATTATTGACTCCAAAACACTCTGTAGTGCTTCCTCACTTATATTATTCCCTGCGAAGCAAAAGAACACCAATTAGGGCATTTTGTTATCAATTCGCCTATAAAATAATAATAAAGTGTGGTAATATTAAGGTGTAAATATCATCTATATAGCCTAATATCAAAACCCCACACTTAAATCATTACTAGTCCTCTAGCAATCCACCACACTCTATCAAAAATCCTTCCCTAAGCCTATCCAGTCTAAGACCAATTAGGACTTTACTTGGTTGTAATGTAGGCTAAGGGATGGGTAGGATATATTTGGATATAGTGACTAACCTCCCTAGGAACTACTAATACAAAACACATTAACATTCCATATCATTCTTATGTCAACCAGACATTCCCCAAAATTTATTTATGACATCTCATTCCTTTAGGTGCATTTGTATCAAGCTACCACTTATCACTTACTATATTTATTCACAAAATAATTTTTTTTCGTGGTGCTTCTTCTTTTATTCTTCAAAACTGCACTCTTCCTCTATTTTATTGGCTCCACGCAAAACCAAACCACCACCCTACACTTTAACTTTTTCATATGTCAAGGCTATTCAAGTGCTCATGGGAGGTAAAGGGTTCAAACAGAAAGCTATTCAAAACAATTGGGTAAGGTTCACATTGTGGTTGCCAAAGAAACAGGTTTATAGGCTCAACGTGCATTCTGGTGGGTTTACATTATATATCTGGCTTAACAAAAAAATGCCTATATCACTTTTAAGACTGAATGAATGTACTATTGCGCTTTGCAAATACACACGGCAAGTTCTAGCCATCAAATGTAAAGCATAGAATATAGTATAGCTCACACACACATGGCATATGACTCACTCCGGATTGATTTATCAAGACATTCTCTTTTGAGTGTTCAAGTCAGCTACAAACATACAACGTTAAGGAACTTTAGCAAGAGTCAACCATTGAGACTAGGCGTTACACTCTAGTGTCGATTGTGTTCAGGTGTAATAACACCAAGGAATTCTCTTTCTATTTCAGCTCGTAGCCCATCAATGCTAACTAAAACTAAAAACAAAATAAACAAAAACTACCTACACCTGGTTCAAGCTAATCGCTTGGAAAAGAACCGTGGCCCAAAGAAAAACTAAGGGGGAGTTACTACACTACCTAAAAATAAAATAAAAGATCTTTTTGGTATTTTCTCTAGACTAACTTCCCTCAAGAAACTGTCTCAACTATCTGTCATCAGGAAGAGTCCTTATATTCTCTTTTTTTTGTTCGACTCATGTCCCTCAAAAGACCTGTCGTATGGTGTCCGTCTTTGGGCCAAGTCGAAGTTAATTACATAACCCTACCATACCAATCAAATAAAAATAACGCAACATCATACAAAGTTACACAATCTATTTACAACAACAACCATCCACCGCCCCACACTTAAAAATATGGCATGTCCCCATGTCAACAAATAAAGAGCAGGGTAAGGAAGGGGGACTTCCCTGAAGATCAATCCTGATCAGAGATGGTGCCAGGATCGAGTTGACATGCTCGTCCTAGCGCTCGAAGCCATCCCATAATCTTCTTCCCTGAATTTTCCTATTGAGAGGTCAGAGTGTCAACTCTGGTGCCCAAGTCTGTGACAGAAGTGCGGAGACCAGCTATTTCCTACTCCAGGATTGTTAGGCGGGTACTTCGGTGGGGCTGTGATGTGCCCGCCTCTTCAAGTCTCGTAGGTGGTGGGACCTCAGCTACCTCAGCATCATCATCATCATCATCATATTCATCAGCCGATTCATGAAAATTCACCACCAACTTTATCCCAATTCTAATTTCTTTCCAGGAATGGGGCTTTTAGTGGCAATTTCCCATCAACTCTAAGGTTTTCAGGGACTCTAGAAAACGACACAACTTGGTGACTAGAGAAGGGAAGTAGAAGCCTTAGAGTAACTCAGGTGATCTAATGAACATATCGTCATGTAGGAGCCGGGCCACATTAAAATATCTGTGAGCCATGAAATAATAGATCGTTGTCGCTCGTGGTTGATTGACATCGGTCGTATTGCTGGAGGGAAACAGCTGACTGTTGATAATTGTGAGCCAACACTTAGCCTCTCAATTTAGAGACTGGGAGTTAAGTGTGATCCGGTGATTTATCCATATGTATTCTCTTTTTGGCACACAGATAGTCTTAAGAAGAGTTTCCCACAAGGAATTTGTTTGACTATAAGTACAATAATCATCAGATTCCCCCCTTAACATTGGCAGCCAGTACACCCTACGGATGGCCTCGATAGACGTATTTACCCGAGTATTGCATACAGTAACAACCCCATTCTCATGTTACGTCTTTGCATTGTACCTGTCCTCCGTCGGTTTGGAGACAAACAAAGTAATAACTTCTCTTTATTTTATTCTCTCACGGTTCCATCGTCACTAATTGCATATCTAATAAAGTTGTGAAGCTTGAGCACGTGAAGTCACAAGGCCAAATTACGGATATTTTCACCAAGACGTTGAAGATTGAGCTCTTTCAAAAGCTAAGGACGACTCTTGGAGTGATGAAACAAGTTTAAGGGGGGATGTTGAAATGTGAACAATATAAACTTGTTTACATTAGTTCATGAACAAGAATATTAATGTAGTACACGTATTAGAGTATGAACACATTGATATACTTTGGAAGATACAATGTCTAGTAGTGTCATCCATTTACCTTGAAAGATGTGTGAGGTGTGAACTTAGTTATTATGTTTACATATAGTGTAAGATAGATACTTGAAATATTTCTCCTATAAATAGCCATGTATTCCTAGCCATTTGGAGCAAGTCGAGTTGAATAGAAGTTATCCTTTCCTCCACTTTCTTCTTTGTGAGTTTTGAGTGTTATTTTGTGTTGTCTTGCTCTCCTACATTTTCTAACACTAGAAAATGCAAAGATTATTTAAGAACAAGAGTAGGAAAATATTGGAAGTAAAGTTTGATTGAATTAAAGAGGAGGTATTTATAGTTTGTAAATGACGGTTAAAAACCTGTAGTGGCTGACCAGCAACTGATGAACATTTAATGCCATTAAGATGTGACTGACGAGATGTTTCATCCGCTTTGTAGTTTTTAATACGAAGTATCGGGACGAGGATAGAGGGCTCATATCGTTTCTTGTCGTTTACTCTCCAAAAAATAAGGGGACTATTTGAATATGATCGAATTTGGGCTCATCTATTGCATGATCTATCGAGGCTGAAATGTGATGGATTGAAGATCGACCTCGGGTTCCATCGAACCAAGGTACGAGGTTAGAACATACGTGTGATGACCCGGCTAATCGTCTGATGATTTATCATTCTGTTTCCCCCATTTATGCTTCGTTATCCATATTTTGTAATATCAGATTGGTCGGATCGAGTTCGGAATGAGTTTGGTGAAGTTTGAGACACTTAGTCTCTTTTAAGAAGGTTTAAGTTAGAAAAGTCAACCGAACATTGACTTATGAGTTAGAGGTCTCAGATGAAAGTTCTTATGGTTTGGTTAGCTTAGGGAGGTGATTTGTGACTTAGGAGTGTGATCGGAATGGGTTTTGGAGGTCCGGAGTAGAATTAGGCTTGAATTGGCGAAGTTGATATTTTGGCGATTTCTGGTTGATAGGTGAGATTTTGATAGAAGGATCGGAATGGAATTCAGAGAGTTGTTGTAGCTTCGTTGTGTCATTTGGGATGTGTGTGTAAAATTTCAAGATATTCGGACGTGGTTTGGTTGGGTTTTTTATCAAAAGCGTACTTCGGAAGATTTTAGAAACTTAGGCTTGAATTGGATGTGATTTGGTAGTTTTGATGTGGTTTGAGGTGTTTTGATGATTGGAACTAGTTTGAATAAAGTATTGTGTTATGTTTTTGCTTTTGGTTGAGGTCCCGATGGCCTCGGGATGATTTCGGGAGCTTATCGGAAGAGTTGAAATGTAATTACAGCAGCTGAAGTTTCCTGCTTCTGGTGTTTTCGCACCTGCGGTTTGGGGAGCGCAAGTGCGGTGTCGCACGTGTGGGTGAGTGGTTGCAGAAGCAGTTTAGGAGGGATTTGTCAGGATCCACATATGCGGTTGATAGGTTGCATATGCAAAGCCGCAAGTGCGGAAGCTTGGCCGCAGGTGCAGTTTTGGGCCGTTTAAGTGACTTCCGCAGAAGCGGATAAGTGACCACAAATACGGTACCGGAAGAGTTTATGGGACCGCAGATGCAAAAAGGAGTGGGCAGAAGGTATATATTTCTTCCTTCGCGATTTTTGAAGGGTTTAACCATTTTTGAACTCGGAATTTGCAGCTTTGTGCGATTTTGAATAGAGAAATCAAAGAGACTTCGTTGAGATAAGGATTTTAGACTTAAAACACATTTCTATGGCAGAATTTCATGAATTAAAGTTGTAATTAAAGGAATTAAAGGGCTAAAAATGGAGGATTAGGGCTTGAGTTTAAGAGGCCTTTAATGGAGGATTTGAGGGGTCATTTGAACCCCGATTTTGGTATTCCTTATATGTATGAACTCGTGGGGAGACGTGGAATCTATTCGTGTGAAAATTTTTGAGTTTCAAGAAGTGGGCCCGGGGCTCGGGTTTTGCTAATTTCGGGGGTTTTTTGGAATTTTTCAATTTTTTCGCGTGGCCTTTGTTTCCTTGGAATATTGTGGTGTATTCGTTCTTTTTTTCGTTAGATTCGACGCGAGTGGAGGCCGATTCAAGAGGAAAAGGCATCGCGGAGTAGTATTTTCATCGGTTCAAGGTAAATTACCATTGTAAATTTGGAACTGAGGGTACAAACCCCATTATTTGAGATGATTTGATAAATATGGTGACGCACATGCTAGGTGACGAGAGTGTGGGTGTGCACCGGTAGGGTTATGGTTGGATATTTGGCCTAGCTTGTCTAGTAATATGATAGGCGCCATCACGACCGGTATTTGTAGTCGTGACAAGTTGGTATCAGAGCCTAGGTTACATAGCTCTCGCGAGTCATGAGCCAATTTAGTAGAGTCTCACGGATCGATGTAGAGACGTCTATATCTATCCTCGAGAGGCTGCCGAGTATTTAGTAAAAACTTCACATTCTTGAAACTCTTGTCGTGTGAACTTGTTGATCCGAGTACTAAACTTCTATTATTCAACTCTCTCACATATGGTGAGGACACGAGCTACCGGACAGGGTGGACAACCACTAGTGCCACCGGCTGAGGCTACTAGAGGCTGAGATCACGGTCGAGTCTCTGGCAGGGGCATAGCAGCTAGAGCAGCACCGGCAGACCCACCAACTGCCCAGTTCCCAATCAGGTCCTAGTTGCGGACGCTGCAGCAGCACCAGTGCAGGCACCAGCTGCGCCTATTGTGATTCCAGGCCTTTATGAGGCCGCAGCTCAGATATTATCAGTGTGTACTGGTTTGGCTTAGGCGGTCTCAATTACTACGACCGCAGCTACATCTCAGGCAGGGGGAGGCACCCAGACACCCATTGCTTGCACACCTGAGCAGGTTATGCAAGGACTCCAGATACCGAGGGAACCTCCAGCCCAACCGGTTACACTAGCTCAGGAGTTTGTTGTACCAGTTATGTCGGATGATGAGCAGCATCGACTTGAGAGGTTTGGTAGGCTCCATCCTCCGTCATTCAATGGTGAAGAGGGAGAGGATGCCCAGGGTTTTCTAGATAAATGCCAGCAGATGCTTCAAATAGCGGGAATTCTTGAGACTAGTGGTGTGGCATTTACCACCTTTCAGTTTTCTTGGGCTACCTTCATTTGGTGGGAGGCGTAGGACTACTGGTACAGCGCCCCTTACGTGGCAGCAGTTCTCTGTTCTATTTCTGTAGAAGTATGTGCCACAGTCGCGCCGAGAGGAGTTGCATTGGTAGTTTGAGCCGCTGTATCAAGGGGAGATGACGGTCACGCAGTATGAGATGCGATTCTCTGAGTTAGCCCGACCTGCAGTTTGGTTAGTTTTCACCAATCGAGAGAGGATCAGGAGGTTTGTTGATGGCCTCATATACCAGCTCCGTATTCTCATGACCAGGGAGAGGGTGAGTGATTCTACATTAGAGGAGGTTATGGATATTGCCAGGGAGATTGAGTCTGTCCGTCGCCATGAGTAAGAGGAGAGGGAGGCCAAGAGGCCTCCAGATCTGGTAGCTACAGTGGTGCTCCTTCGAGGGGCCAGTTTCAGCATAGCAGAGGCCGACAGTTCGGACATGGTCAGTCTGATCAGTCAGCTTATCGAGGGGCATCATCGGGTCATGGTTCCCATAGTTGACATCAGTGCCATTCATCACTTAGTACCCTTACAGCTCAGATCTCATCCCGTGCTCCATCTGTTCAGGGCTCTTCTATGCCGAGTTCATCTACTGGTCACTCCGGTGCGAGGGGTTCCCTTCAGTCTCCATCTCTAGCACTGGGGAGTTGCTATGAGTGCAGGAAGTTTTGACATATGAGGAGGCAGTGCCCCCGCCGTATTGCTAGTTCATCCCAACAGAGGGTCCAGCCATCAGCTTCGACTCAAGTTGCTCCACCACCACGCGCCTAACCAGCTAGGGGTAAGAATCAGTCAGTCAGGGGTCGCCCCAGAGGGGGAGGTCGAGTAAGGGGCGGTCAGGCCCATTTCTATGCTACTACCTCCAATGCTGTTATTTCAGGTATTATTTTAGTCTGCCACATAGCTGCCTAAGTATTGTTTGATCCCAAATCCACCTTTTCTTATGTGTCATCATACTTTGTTAATTATTTGGGTACACCCCATGACATTCTTGCTTTACCTATTTATGTGTCTACCCCGGTGGGCGATACTATTATTGTGTGGTGACTATTGGGGGTCTGGAGACCTAAGTTGATCTTTTATTACCGAGTATGGTGGATTTAAATGTCATTTTGGGCATGGATAAGTCATCTCCGTATCATGCTATTTTGGACTGTCATGCTAAGACAATCACTTTGGCAATGCCGGGTGTGCCACAGATCGAGTGGAAATGTATGAAAGATTATGTTCCTAGTAGATTTACCTCTTTCTTAAAAGGCCAGCGTATGGTTAGGAAGGGTTGTCTCTTGTATCTTGCCTTTGTGAGGGATGTCGGAGTTGAGGCTCACAGTATTGTTTCTGTTCCAGTTGTGAGGGACTTCCCTGATATTTTTCCTGCAGACCTGCCGGGCATGCCTCCGAACAGGGATATTGATTTTGGTATTGACCTGGTGCCGGGCACTCAGACCATTTCTATTTCTCCATATCGTGTGGCACCAGCAGAGTTGAAGGAGTTAAAGGATCATCTTCTGGAACTCCTAGATAAAGGGTTCATTCGGCCTAGTGTGTCACTTTGGGGTGCGCCAGTTCTGTTTGTGAATAAGAAGGATGGCACAATGAGAATGTGCATTGATTATAGGCAATTGAACAAGGTAACAATTAAGAACACGTATCATTTGCCTTGCATTGTTGATATATTTGATCAGCTTCTGGGAGCGAGAGTGTTCTCCAAGATTGATCTCCGTTCAGGCTATCACCAGTTAAAGATAACGGATTCAGATATTCTTAAGACGGCTTTCAGGAACCGATATGGTCATTATAAGTTCTTGGTGATGTCTTTTGGGTCGACCAATGCCCAAGCAGCATTCATGCATTTGATGAATAACGTGTTCCGGCCTTATCTTGATTCGTTTATCAAAGTGTTCATTGATGATATTCTGGTGTATTCGCATAGTCAGGAGGAGTACGGAGAGCATTTAAGAGTTGTATTGCAGAGATTGAGGGAGGAGAAGCTTTATTCAAAATTCTCCAAGTGTGAGTTTTGGCTCAGTTTAGTAGCTTTCTTGGGGCACGTGGTATGCAACGAGGGTGTTCAATTTTATCCTAAGAAGATAGAGGTGGTTCAGAGTTGGCCTAGACCATCCTCAGCCACGAAAATTCGTAGATTTCTTGGTTTGGCAGGATATTATCACCGGTTTGTTCAGGGATTCTGATCTGTGGCATCGCCCTTGACCAAGTTGACTTAGAAGGGTGCTTCATTTGTATGGTCAGACGAGTGTGAGGAGAGCTTTCAGTAGCTCATGACAGCTTTGACCACAACTCCAGTGTTTGTTTTGCCATCAACTTCAGGTTCATATACAGTGTATTGTGATGCTTCGAGAGTAGGTATTGCTTGTGTGTTGATGTAGGAGGGTAGAGTTATTGCATATGCTTCTCGTCAGTTGAAGCCCCATGAGAAGAACTACCCCGTTCATTATTTAGTGTTGGCTGTCATAGTTCACACATTAAAGACTTGGAGGCATAACTTGTATGGCATGTCTTGTGAGGTATTCACTGATCATCACAGTCTTCAGCATTTGTTCAAGCAAAAGGATCTTAATTTGAGACAGCGGAGATGGTTGTAGTTGCTTAAGGATTATGATATCACTATATTGTACCACCCGGGAAAGGCCAATGTGGTGGCCGATACTTTGAGGGAGTTTGGCATATATTCCAGTTGGGGAGAGACCTCTTGCATATATCCCTCATCATCCAAAACGCCAACAGAGATCAAGTGCAAACAAACATCAGGTGCATACTTTACATTATTTAAAACAAGAATAGTTTCAATACTAGTTTCCAAACAAATCGTTCCAATACCAGCCACTCTAGATACAGTCTCATTACCCATACTTAAAGTTCCAAAGTCACCCTGAGTATAGGACGAGAAAAATTCTTTCTTTGATGTCACATGAGATGCGGCACCACTGTCCACATCCCAACTTGACTCATCACAAGCAATATTTATCAGATCCGCATCAAGGACGGTAACAAGATCTTCTGTAGTGACAGTGGCCGCACGATTGCCATCTTCTTTATGTTCTTCCTTGTCTCTATTCTCCTTTTTCAAAATCCGACAGAACTTCTTTGTGTACCCTTTCTTCCCGCAATAATAGCACTCAATATCTTTAAGTCTGCTTCTGGATTTGCTTCTATTATGTTCTCTATTTTGAGAACCCCGATTCTTGCTTCTCCCCCTAGAGTCAGTCACCAAGACATCTGATGAGGAGGAACCTTGAGATTTTCTTCTCATCTCTTCATTTAAAAGGCTGCTCTTGGAAAGATCCATAGAGATCACACCATCAGGAGCAGAATTTGATAATGAAGTTCTAAGAATTTCCCAAGAATCTGGTAGGGAACCAAGTAGAAACAAGCCTTGAATTTCTTCATCAAATTTAATGCCCATAGCAGATAACTGGTTCATTATCCTCTGATAATTATTCAGATGATCTGTCATTGCGGAACCATCGTGGTATTTTAAACCCAACATCTGCTTTATCATAAACATCTTGTTGTTTCTAATTTTTTGAGCGTACAAACTTTCAAGGTGCTCCTATAGGCTTCAAGCACATGTCTCCCCAGAAATATGGTTCAAAACATTATCGTCAACCCACTGTCTAATAAAGCCGCAAACCTGCCTGTGTAACAAATTCCACTCTTCATCTAATTTATTATCAGGCTTTATAGTGGCGAAGGCAGGTTAATGAAAATTTTTGACATTGGGCAAATCTTCCATTTTGCCCTTCCAAATGACATAATTTGTGCCATTCAAAGTAACCATTCTACTAGTGTTGGCTTCTATCGTTTATAACAAATACAAATACTATTTATTAGGAAACCAAAGTAATTCTTTTATTATGTGAAAGTTCAGACTATGCTGCAACTACAGAGCATACTTAGACAAAACCTTGGCTCTAATACCACTTGTTGGGAAAACCTCGTAAAAATAGTTTTCACGATATAAGTGATAAACATAGAACACTAAGTTATAGTTAAATGAGCAAGAATAGAAATGCAGCAATAATGACACCAAGATTTTACGTGGAAATCCTTCTGAATAAGGGAAAAACCACGGCCAAGAAGAGTAACTGATATCACTATAGCGAGGAATTTTACACTGTGTAGTAACGAGTAAGAATACTCCTAAGACCACTACACCCTCAAAAGAAATAAACATTCTTTTACTTTTTCCACCTCACTATAATATCTCTCACACTATATTTTTCTTCACAAACTATTTTCTTATAGTCTATGGAATTCCTTGCTCTCTCTCTATTTTCTCTTTTTTGGTGTATATACAATTGAAGATATGCATCCCTATTTATAGGTAAAAATGGGCTTGCTGATGTGAGCAGTGACTCAAGCAAGCACAAAGTAGTCTATGGAAAGATATTTGGCCGGTTGGCCATATCTCCAAAACTTTGACAATTTACCAAAATTTGAAGAAGACATATTAATTGTTTTTTGCAACAGTGTTTATACATCCGGTATAAAATATTATATAACACTACACTTTTAAGATGTTGTATAATATTGTATACAAAAACTGAGTTTCGACTCTTACGAATTTAAACTGACTAAAAATATCATCAAATAGCTTAAACCTTCACCAAATAACTTTAGTTTTAACCACAACTTTAAAATGGCATCCAAAAAATCCTAATTATCATTTATCAGAATTTAACAAAATCACAAAAAGCATTTGTAAGTTTTCAAGCTTTTTTAAAAATCTCAGCAATGGAATTATGAATTTTTCCCTTTAACCATGGTGAAGCCCAAGCAACTGCACGAGGCAGCAGAAGAGCATTGAAATCAGATATTAATCAATCTTGTTTCGCTCCTCTTCTTTAAAACCGTTGAGTTATATATTTCATGTAGAGGTCTACAAAAAGATGATAACAAAATATACAACACTCTGTAATTTGAACGTGAACTATATTTACTTTAACTGATTCAAAAGAAAAAGAGAAAGAACGTGAGAATTTTCCGAATGAGAAGGTAGAGATATGACAGGCATAACATTAAAATTGAAACACTGCAATGTAGTTCAGTATTAAAAAAAAGTACATGTATCCACATTCAACAACTATAATTGTCAAAGATTGACAACTTCAGCATGTGAAGGAAACCCGCAATATGATGCAAAGTAAAGAAACTGATGTCTTCTTTTCAAATATAATTATGTATTAGGCTAAATCAATTTGTAATATGGGCCTTGTCATGTTTGCAAAAGCAATAATTATCTTTTATTGTGACAAAAAAATACTAATAATTACCAACTTTACAAAATTAAAATTTTAAGAAATAAGAAACAACTGATTAAAGTACATTGCAATATTTGGATGAGAAAAATAAAAACGATGACATATGATTGGAATTACAAACAACAACAACAACAACCCAGTATAATCCCACTTAGTGGGGTCTGGGGAGGGTAGTGTGTACGCAGACCTTACCCCTACCCTGGGGTAGAGAGGCTGTTTCCAAATAGACCCCCGACATCCTTCCCTCCAAGAACTTCCCACCTTGCTCTTGGGGAGACTCGAACTCACAACCTCTCGGTTGGAAGTAGGGGTTGCTTACCATCAGAGCAACCCCTCTTGTCCTATGATTGGAATTAGTGATATATAAAGATTATTTGCACTAAAAACTAATGATGTGGTAGACTTAATGTCACGACCCCAACCCAGGTCGTGATGGCGCCCAACACAATGCTAGGCAAGCCCGACCAATTCAACACTCTCAATCCCTTTTTATTAAAATTCAATACCGATTAACAGAATTTAATTACCAAACTGATATGAAATCAGATGTGCGGAAAACATAAAAATAACAATCTCTACAATGGCCCACCGATCCGGTGTCACAAGTCAAGAGCCTCTATTACCTGAGTTCAACAGTCTAATACAGGAGCAGTCTAAAATGTGGAAAAGGTAAAGAAAAATAGAGGGAGAAATCGGGTCTGCGGACGCCATGCAGCTACCTCGATAACTCCGGTGAAATTTGAACCGCAGGAAAACTCGTACTACACCTCAGGAACACCTGGATCTCCACACACGGTGCAGGAAGTAATGTGAGTACTCCAACCCAGTGAGTAATAAAAATAAATAATGACTGACAGTATGTAAATGCGTAAAAGCACTAAGCAGTTCTATATCAATGCGGTAAAACCATTTAAACAGCAAATAATGAAGAATTCAGGTGAAATTCCTTAAAACCAGGTAGAACAGGTTGCTAACAAGTATTAATCAAGTATAAAATCCGCTCCTCGAGCATATTGTTCATTTACTTATTACTTTTCCTCAGTGCTCACTCATATACTTTTTACAATAACTGAAATCATAAATATACTGTTGCAGCGTGTATCCCGTTCCGTATATCGCTCTGGCGCACAACCCGATCCATAACAATAGTCGACTGTGCTCACTGATGGTATGCAGACGCCAGAGGGGCTCCTACAACCCAAGTGCTATATTGATGCGGCGCGCAGCCCGATCCATGTATATATAAATATACTTTTGTTGCGGCATGCAATCCGATCCATATAAATATATTGCTGCGGCGTGCAACCCTATCCATAACATATATAAAATCCTCACTATTGGGTTCTCAACCCCTCTCGGTCAACATAATCACAGCCTCTCGGGCATACTAATATAAGATAGGGATATCAGCCCACATATTACTTTAATTTAGGAATTTTAAACAAATAAAGTGAGGATAATCAGTAAAAATGCCCTAAGAGTTCTACAGGTCGGTACAAGGCCCCAAACATGGCAACTAGCCCAAATCACAATGATAATAATTAAATCCCCGTAAAAAATATAGTAAAATCATCGATCGGGATGGACCAAGTCCAAATCCCCAGTAGTAATGGACCCCACGTTCATCATACAGCGTGTGTCTCACCTCAACATAGCACTATATTGTGCAAATCCGGGATTTCAAATCCTCAAGACACCATTTATAATCATTACTCTCCTCAAGCCGGCCAAACTCTAGCTCGATATGCCCTTGCCTCTCAAATCGGCCTCCTCGCACGTCGAATCTGATCAAAACCACAACGAATATGTCACAATATGCTAAGGAAATAATACCCAATCGAAAACAACTGAAATATCAAGAATCTCAAAATTAGCAAAACCCGAGCCCCGTGCCCACTTCTCAAATCTCAGAAATTTTTACATCAACGGGTTCCTTATCTCGTCACGAGTCCATACATACCAAGAACTCTCAAATCCGAGCTCAAATGACCCATCAAATCCCAATTTAAAATTCAAAAATCCAAGCCCTAGTTTCTTCCTTTTTCAGTTAAATTGTCATGAATCTCAAGGTTAATTTCACAATATAATCGTATTTTTAGTTCATAGAACTTACCTCCAATTAATCCTTTTCGAATCCCTCTTCAATTTCTCACAAATAGCTCTCAAGGTGCTCAAAAATGGTGGAAAATGACTTATGTTCGCGGAACAAAATGTTTTATAGCGTTGTCCAGTTCTAGGTTTTTCTTCTATGCGATCGCGGTCCCAGGCTCGCGATCGCAATGCACAAATTTTCCAAGCCTCCAAAATGTTCTATGCGAACGCTCAACCAAGAGCACCAACGCATCCTAAAACATCATTCAAACTTTATCGAATCATCAAAACACCTCAAACAACACCAAAACCATCAAATTACATCAAATTCAAGCCTAAGTTCTTCAAAAAACTTCTGAAACACGCATTCGGTCAAAAATCCAACCAAAACACCTCCGAATGATCTGAAATTTTGCACATACATCCCAAATCACATGACGAAGCTACAGCCACTCTCGAAATTCCATCTGACCGTCGGATCAAAATCTCACCTACCAACCGGAATTCGCCAAAATACTAACTTCGCCAATTCCAGCTTAATTCTACACCGCACCTCCAAAATCACTTCCGATCACACTCCTAAGTCACAAATCATCCCCCAAAACTAACCAAACTATCGGAAATCATATCTAAGCCCTCAAGAACATAATTCAACATCCAGTTGACTTTTCCAAACTAAGTCTTCCTAAAGAGACTAAGTGTCTCATTTCCTTCTAAAATCAATCCAAACCAACTCGATCACTCAAGACACTGATAATGAAGCATAAAAAAGCATAAAATGGGGGAAACAGAGCGGTGACTCATGAGAAGACGGGTCGGGTCATCACACTTAAATTTTAGCAAGATGAATAAAAAATATGCCATGAATATCTACTTTGAGAGCCCTGTTTCAATTACCCTATCTTTGATAGATATTCAACCATTGTTGAGAAATTACTGCTATGAGATTCGAATTTGAAAGTCACTGAGAATACGTGTTAATACGCAGTAAGTTTTGGAGTTCAAAGTATGGTAAAATTAATTGTGGATGGTGAAGACGATAAGAAGGGACGACATGGTAAAAATATTTAAATAAAAATAATTAAAACGACCAACCTATCATTTGAAAATCCTACCAAATGCACAAATAACACCAATGAGAAGGCAAACATGAATGAAAGTATCAATATTTAGCCTTAACTCACCTAGGTAAAACTCCCAAATTGCATGAATAAAACTTGTTACCACCATAAATCATCCTCCTCCTCCTCCTCCTCCTCCTCCTCCTTCTTGTGCAACAAGGCATTTGCGTAACTGATATAAGACACACTAGGTTTGTAATGGTTTTCAAGACTGCACTGATATTGTCAAAATGGCCAAAAGATATCCCTTCCCCTCACCCGACCTTCGTTTGCAAGCTGTACTTTAGAAAAAGAAGAATAAAGCTGAGACACTTCAGATTGTGATGTTAAATAATAACATAATCGATTGAAAAACACCTGGTATAAGCAGGTTAGTTCTGAATCATTCATTGCTCCAAACTATACAAAACTTATACAGTTTTAAAGCTAATATCTCTAAGCAAAACCGGGAAGGGGTATACCTAGGATATACAAAAATATTACTAAGTATTTGTTTAGATGATGAAATGGTTAACATGCATCATGGCAGATCTCCTAATTCACTACAATTTCAACAAGGTTTTTGGCGCGGTAAAAAATACATCTCCTGATTCACTCAAATTTCAGCAAAGATCTGTCAAGGCAAAAATAAAGTGATAATGCTCAACGCCGAAAGCTGAATTTGTAAAACAATACTTGTAATCATAAATTCTATCCCGCCATCTGACAGGTTCCCCCTCCCCCCCATTGTTTTTCTAAAGACAGACATCTACATCAATGTGTCTCAGGTCTATCTTAGTTTGAATGAGACTTCATAAGCCTAAGGCCGTGCATTCCATTTTCCAATGCAACTGAGAGCCAATTCAAGCAGTTCCTTAGCTCTAAGATTATTGCAACCGCTCACCCTTATTTTATCCTGAATCATCGCTTGGAGGGACTCCTGGGTTTGTATTTTTTCTCAAACTATTTTTTCAAGTGGCTTGTCACCATCTTTTTCATTGGTTATAACGTGAATCATAATTACTCCCAAGCTATATATATCTCCATCTTAACTTTAGTGGCTTTTCTTATCCTTATGACGAATACCTGCCAAGCAAATAGAAAAGGACAAAAGATTTTGGTCACTCCAAATTGCATAAAGATAAATGCAAGACAACTAATTCAACGCACAGTAAGAAGCTTTGACTAATATTTGTTTTGAAATCCATCTTGTTTGACTACCGGTAAGTTATGAGAAACAACTAACCTTCAAAGTCTCTAATTTTGTAAATGGCTAATTGAAAAAGATAAAAAAATATTTACCCTCATTTTAATCAACGTACTTACTATTCCATATAGTGACTTTAAATCTTCCAACTTCAATAGAGAGGCCAAGGTAAAAATTTGCTGCTCTACACTCCGGAAGGTGTATGTTTGATAAGTTTAGTTTTTTGACACAAGGGGATGAAATCTTTTTATTTAGATCATTCACAATGCTTCTTACCTCATCGATCACTATATTATCTGGTTTCATATCACAATGAACTAACTGTTCACTATCAAAATGGGTGTGCATTAGATGCAGTGCATCAGACACACCAATCAGAATGCTCAGTGCACGATCATATGTTAGGTCTGCACCAAGAAAATTATAACATATGCTCACATATATAGAAATAGAGATAAAGCTTTAATATATGTATGGTTAATGAGACTCCAGATGAAGGAAATAGTATAATACATTGTTTCTTAAGAAATTGCCAACACAACATAAATAATAAAGACAACACAGTTTCAAGGAGAAGCTAGGATGTGTTAGTGCTCTATCTAATATTTTTGGGGACATACGGATTTTTGCTACACATAAATTGCAACTTGAGGTGATCAATGATTCGATGCAACAGATTACATTAAGCATTAAGCATTCTATGTGTTTTCATAATGTGGGGTGTGGGGAGGGGGGAGATAAATAAAAGGCAACATACCACCAAGTTTCTCCCCAAGAGTACTACCAGAATAGTAGTGCATGACTATGTAACATCTGGTAAGTCCATCGCTTCCATATTCTCAAAGGCGTCTCAATAAAACTTGTGGCCTAAAGCCAAATTTTAATAAGGGACCTTAATTTTTTATTTATCTATAGTATAGTTATCTTGCAAAATATAGTATTAATATTACATTTGTTTCTTTTTCTTCATTCTTTCTTTTTTTTCTATAGCGGAGTTATCGTATAATATATAATATTAATATTCACATCGAAAAAAATTCAAGTTAATAAGATGTCAGTCACATATTTACAATTTATTACCTTGGATCTTTTTGTAATAAACGTATTTATCAATATGAAGATGTGACTATCTTAATTTAAAATTCTAAAATATTTCTATTGTTAAAAAATAGATACTCTTTCTTTCCATTTTTTATAAGGATTTTGTATTTTTTTTTCTATAAATTTCAATATTGTCTAAGCAAAAATAAGATAGTAAATCCACAACTAAAAATATTTTTGGGGCCCTAAAATTTAGGGGGCCTAAAGCAAAGGCTTTATCAGCATCCCCCTAGAGCCACCCCTGTATATCCTATCAGTTAGGGAATAACTTGTACTGAAATTGTTGCAGCAGTAACTTCTCTCCCTACCAAAATAATAAATGATATGTTAGACCCGTTACAGAAAATCGAAAAACATTGAGACAATAGTTATCTAATAAATCAAAAAAGAAGAAATAATGCATTAAGACACTACCTCATATGAATGAGAGGTTTTCCGCTTGAATGCTTTCACCGCATAAGTTCCCCCTAGCAAAGCTAATGGATTTGCGTCTGGGAGTTAACAATAGTAGACACTGCCGTATCCACCCTTTCCACAATGATAAGAACTCTCCATTAGTATGTCCAGGTAACCAAAACCTTCGCTCATTGTGAAATCCACAACATCTTGAAGATGGAGGCAAAACACGATAAGAAAAAAGAGGAGAAAAGAGAAACCAGAAAAGAAAAAGTAGCATTAAAAGTAAAATTAGGGAAATACGATACATGAAGCAAACAAAACAACAGGAAAATACGAGGGATCAAACAATATGAAAATACAACAGTGCTACCAATACTACTAGTAAAGAACGGGGAACTCTCGACTACCTATGTGATGACCTGGCCAGTCGTCTAATGAGTTACCACTCCGTTTCCCCCATTTCTGCTTCTTTATGCTTTTTTATTCGAGTTATGTTGTATCGGGTTGGTCGGATCGAATCCGGAATGATTTTAGTAAGGTTTGAGACACTTAGTCTCTTAGGAGTTAGTTTAGGTTGGAAAAGTCAACCGGGTGTCGACTTGTGTGTTAGGGGGCTCAGATGTGAGTTCCGATGGTTCGGATAGCTTCGGTAGGTAATTTGGGGCTTAGGAGTGTGATCGGAATGAGTTTTGGAGGTTCGGAGTAGATTTAGGCTTGAATTGGGGAAGTTGATATTTTGGCTATTTTCGGTTGGTAGGTGAGATTTTTATATAGGGGTTAGAATGGAATTCCGAGAGTTGTAGTGGTTTCGTTGGGTCATTTGGGATGTGTGTGAAAAATTTTAAGTAATTCAGACTTGGTTTGGTTGGAATTTTTATCAAAAGCCGAATTCAGAAGATTTTTGAAAGTTTGGCTTGAACCCGATGTGTTTTGGTTGATTTAATATTGTTTGAGGTGTTTTGAAGAATTGGTACAAGTTTGAGTAAGGTATTGAAATATGTTTGTGCTTTTGGTTGAGGTCCCGGGGGCCTCGGGTGATTTCGAATGATTGACGGGGAGTTTGAGGGATTGTTGCAGGTGCAGATGGTGCTGCTTCTGGTATTTCCACACATGCGGATTTGGGACCGCAGGTGCAACGCCGCATGTGCGGATGTGCGGGCGATCAGTCGTATTAGAGAAAAGGGGCTTGAAGTGCAGTGACCGCAGAAGCAGTTAGGATGACCGCATCTGCGGTGCCTCAGATGCGGGTATGAAATCGCAGATGCGGACTAAGGGGAGTAAAGTGATTTCCGCATAAGCGGATGAAGAACCGCAAATACAGTACCACAGATGCGAAAATGCCTGGATAGAACGTATAAATTGTAGCATTCGCGATTTTGAGCTATTTTCCCCATTTCTATTTCGGCTATGGGAGCTTTTGGACGATTTGAAAGAGGGATTGCAAGGGAACTTCATTGAGGTAAGGAATTTTGACCTAAGACTCGTTCCTATGCTATTATTTCACGGATTAGGGCTAGAAATTTTTGAAATTAAGGGTTGAAATTAGGGAACTAGGGCTTAGAAACTTAGACCTCTGTTTGAAGATTTGAAGGACGATTTGAGGTCGGATTTCAGAACTTTTGATATGTATAGATACATGGGGAGATAAGGAATCCATTGATGTAAAAAATATCGTATTCTGAGATGTCGGCCCATGAGTCGGGTTTTGGTCAATTTCGGGAATTGTGCTATAATTTGATTAATTTCGATTGGGCTTCATTCCTTTAGCTTATTCTAATGTTATAATTCTAATTATGGGAGGATTCGACACGAGTGGAGGCCGATTCGAGGGTCAAAGGCGTCGTGTGCAAGAGATTTGAGCGGTTTGAGGTGAGTAATGATTGTAAATGATGTTCTAAGGGTTCGAAACCCCGGATTGCGCATTGTTGTGCTATATTAAGGTAACACACACGCTTGATCACGAGCGTGAGGTCATGCACTATTGGGGATTGTCACTTAGTCCGTCCCGATTGACTATTTAGCCGCGTATTTGACGAAAATCTATTTCCCAACGTCATTATTTCGGCTGAATTCCATATTTGGGCCCCGTGCCAAATATTTGGAACGTTTGGGGAATTTTATTTATATTTCCTCAATGTTTCGACTTTATACTTGAACTCAGTCATGTTATTTTCAACTGTTTTCATACTCAGCCATGTTTACTCTGTATTAAACACTTAAATGATCTATTAAATGTTAATTGGGCTGAGATTCACTGTTTTACTATTGCCCGAGCGGCTTGTGAGGATTTTTGGCTGAGTAAGGCCCAGGACCTATGTTGTGAGGAAACATTTGGTTATGATTTTGAGGCCGAGGGTATGATATATGTACGCCACGAGGTGGCTTGATTGATATGAGGTCGAGAGCCTAGTGAAGTACGCCACGAGATGGCTTGATATTGCATCGTGGCCATAAGGAGCCCCTCCAGGAGTTTGCACACCCTCAGTGAGTGCGGGTACTCATTATGATGTGAGATTGAGCCTGAGGGACTAATATTGTTCTAAGATGTTGCTCGAGGGGCGAATTTGTTGATACTGTGCTCTATGGGTGAACCTTTATGTGTTTATCTTTCATATTGCCCGTCATTTATCTGCTTAGTTGTTGAAGAGGCACTTCATGAAGTTTAGAGTGATTTGAATGATTTTTCATATCTTAGTTGATTTACTGTTTTAATGGTTTTACTGCCTCATTATAGCATATTTTGTGCCTTACGTGATTTCCTACTTTCAGTTTTTATTTATGATTATTACTCACTGTGTTGGAGTACTCACTTTACTCCTTGCACCCTATGTGCAGATTCAGGCATATCTGGTGCCGCTCCCGAGTGTTGATCCTTCCAGCTTCAGGCGGATCCGAGGAGTCTCTATGTAGCTATTGGCATTCGCAGCCCGGAGCTCTTCCCTATTTTGTTTCTTCATGTTTTAGTTTCTGTATTAAACTCTATAGTATTTTCAGAGTATTCTGGTTTGTTTAGATGCTCATGACTAGTGACACTCCAGTATCGGACTATGTGGTTTGTAATTCCGTAAATTATGCTATTATCTGCTTAAACTTTGGATTATGTTATCATGCTTTAGAGTTATTCCATATGGTTTAACTGTTAAGAATTGAATTGGGAAATAGTTGGCTGGCCTTGTCTTCATGTGAGGCGCCATCACGATGGGGTTCGGGTTTAGGGTCGTGACAAGTTTGTATCAGAGCCTAGGTTACATAGGTCTCATGAGTCATGAGCAGGTTTAGTAGAATCTCGCGGATCGGTACGGAGACGTCTGTATTTATCCTCTAGTGGCTGCAGAACCTTTAGGAAAATTTTTATATTCTTGAAATTCTTGTTTTGCGAATTCGTTGATTCGAGTACTAAAATTTTGTTATTGTATTATCTCACAGATGGTGAGAACACGCGCTACCGGTCAGGACAGATGACCACAAATACCACTAGCTATGGCCACGAGAGTCCGAGGGCGTGGTCGTGGTTGCAGTAGAGGCAGAGGTGTGGCCTGCATAGCAGCTAGGGCGGTGCTTGCAGATCCACCAACCGCCCCAGTTCAGGATCAGGTCCCAATTATGGATGCTGCAGCAGCACCAGCCAAGGCACCAACTATGCCCATTGTGATTTCGGGTATTCCGGAGGTCTTGGCTCAGATTCTATCAGTTTGCACTGGCCAATCTTAGGCGATCTCTTCCACTAAGGGCGTTTCTACTTCTCAGGCGGGGAGAGGCAATCAGACTCCCGCCGATCGCATACCTGAGCAAGTCGTGCAGGGACTTTAGATGTCGGGAGCACATCTAGCCCAGCTAGTTGCAGCTGCTTAGGACTATGTAGATCCTGCAATGCCAAAGGACGAGCAGCGTAGGTTGGAGAGGTTCGATAGACTTTAGCCTCCGACCTTCAGTGGTGTAGAGGGCGAGGAATCCCAGGATTTCTTCGATAAGTGTCAGAGGACGCTTTGCACAACGGGTATTTTGGAGACCAGTGGGGTCGCTTTTACTACTTATCAGTTTTTTGGTGGTGCCTTCACTTGATGGGAGGATTTTTAAAGGCGTAGGAATGTTTGTACAGAACCCCATACCTGGTGGAAGTTCTTCGTTCTCTTTTTGGAGAAGTATGTGTCGCAGTCTCGCAGAGAGGAGCTGCACAAGCAGTTTGAGTAGTTGCGTCAGGGAGAGATAACTATGTTGCAGTATGAGTTGAGGTTCCGAGTTAGCTCTTCATTCCATCTGGTTGGTTCCGACTGATAGAGAGAGGATTAGGAGGTTTGTTGATGGCCTCACTTATCAGCTTCGTACTCTCATGACCTGGGAGAGAGTGACTGATGCTACTTTCGAGGAAGTTGTGGATATTGCCTATGAGATTGAGTCCGTTCGTCGCTAGGAGCGTGAGGAGAGGGAGGCCATGAGGCCTCGAGGATTTGGCTGCTATAGTGGTGCTCCTTCGCGGGGCCAGTTTCAGCACGGCAAAGGCTGTCCATTCAGGCCTGCTCAGCCAGCTCACCCAAGTTATCATGGGGCATCATCGGGTCATGGTTCTCACAGTTCTCATCAAGGCCAGTCATCACTTAGTGCCCTTCCAGCACAGAGTTCGTCCCGTGCTCCATCAGTTCATGGTTCTTCTATGCCATGTACATCTGCTAGATACTCCGATGCGAGGGGTTCCCTTCTGTCCCCTTCTCCAGCACCTGGGAGTTGTTTTGAGTGTGGAGAGATGGGTCATATATGGAGGCAGTGTCCTCGTCGTCTTGTGAGTTCATCTAAGCAGAGGTGTCAGTCATCCACTTTAGCGCTAGTTACTTCACCACCACCCGCCCAGCCAGCTAGGGGTGGAGGTCAGTCAACTAGAGACCGTCCCAAAGGAGGGGGGTCGATTAGGTGGTAGTCAGGCCCGTCTCTATGAACTTCTAGCTAGACCCGATGTTATTGCTTCAGATGTTGTTATTATAGGTATTGTTTCAGTCTGCCACAACGATGCCTATGTATTGTTTGATCCCGGTTCCACCTTTTCATATGTGTCATCATACTTTGCTCGTTATTTGGGTATGCCATGTGAGTCTTTTGCTTCATCTATTAATGTATCTACCTCGGTGGGCAATACTATTGTTGTAGACCTTGTGTACCGGTCGTGTGTGGTGACTATTGGGGGTCTGGACACCCGTGTCGATCTTTTATTATTGTTTATGGTGGAATTCGATGTCATTTTGGGCATGGATTGGTTATCTCCGTATCGTGCTATTCTGGACTGTCATGCCAAGACAGTCACATTGGCTATACCAGATGTGCAATGGATTGAGTGGCGAGGTGTGACTGATTACGTTCCTAGTAGAGTTATCTCATTCTTGAAGGCCCGACGTATGGTTGGGAAAGGATGTCTTTCGCATATAGCCTTTGTGAGGGATGTAGAACTGAGACTCCCAGTACTGATTCTGTTCCAGTTGTGAGGGATTTTCTCGATGTGTTTCCTGCAGACCTACCGGGCATGCCGTTGGACAGGGATATTAATTTTGGTATTGACCTGGTGCCATGCACTCAGCCCATTTTTATTCCGCCGTATCGTATAGCACCAGCGGAGTTGAAGGAGTAGCTTCAGGAACTCCTTGCTAAGGGGTTTATTCGGCCCAGTGTGTCACCTTAGGGGGCACCGGTTCTATTTGTGAAAAAGAAGGATGGCACAATGAGGATGTGCATTGATTACAGACAATTGAACAAGGTAACCATTAAGAACAAGTATCCTTTGCCTCGCATTGATGATTTATTCTACCAGCTTCAGGGAGCGAAAGCGTTCACCAAGATTGATCTCTATTCAGGTTATCACCAGTTGAAGATCAGGGACTTCGATATTCTCAAGACAACCTTCAGGACCAGAATATGGTCATTATGAGTTCGTTGTTATGTCTTTCGGGCTGACCAATGCCTCGACAGCATTTATGCATCTGATGAACAGTGTGTTTCGGCCTTATTGATTTGTTCATGATTGTCTTCATTGATGATATTCTAGTTTACTCGTGTAGTCATGAGGAGCATGCGGATCATTTGAGAGTTGTATTGCAGAGATTGAGGGAGAAGAAGCTTTATGCAAAGTTCTCCAAATGTGAGTTCTGGCTATGTTCACTGGCTTTCTTGGGGCATGTGGTGTCCAACGAGGGTATTCATGTTGATCCGAATAAGATAGAGGCGGTTCAGAGTTGGCTCAGACCATCCTCAGCCATAGAGATTCACGACTTTCTTGGTTTGGCGGGTTGTTATCGCCGGTTTATTTAGGGATTTTCATATATTGCATCGCGATTGACCAAGTTAACTCAGAAGGGTGCTTCATTTGTATGATCGGATGAGTGTTTGGAAAGCTTTCAGAAGCTCAAGACAGCCTTGACCACAACTCTAGTGTTATTTTGCCATCAGCTTCAGGTTTATATACCGTGTATTGTGATGCTTCGAGAGTCGGTATTGGTTGTGTTTTGATGTAGGAGGGTAGAGTTATTGCTTATATTTCTTATCATTTGAAGCCCCATAAGTATAACTACCTCGTTCATGATTTGAAGTTGGCTGGCATAGTCCATGCGTTGAAGATTTGGAGGCATTATTTGTATGGTGTGTCTTGTGAGGTGTTTACTGATCATCGTAGCCTCCCGCACTTGTTCAAACAAAAAGATCTCAATTTGAGGCAGCGGAGGTGGTTGGAGTTGCTTAAGGATTATGATATTACCATATTGTGCTATCCGAGAAAGGCCAATGTGGTGGTGGATGCTTTGAGCCGAAAGGCGGTGAGTATAGGGAGTTTAGCATATATCCCAATCGGGGAGAGACCACTTGCAGTTGATGTTCAGGCCTTGTCCAATCGGTTCGTGTCGGGTATTGGCTTGTGTGGTTTCTCGGTCTTTCTTATATGATCGGATCAGAGAGCGCCAGTATGATGATCTGTATTTCTTTGTCCTTAAGGATAGAGTTCAGCACAATAATGGCAGAGATGTTTCCATTGGTGATGATGGGGTGTTAAAGATGTAGGCCGGATATGTGTGCCCAATGTGGATGGGCTTCGGGAGTTGATTCTGGAGGAGGCACACAACTTGCGGTATTCCATTAATCCGGGTGCCGCGAAGATGTTTCAGAATTTTAGACAACACTATTGGTGGTGGAGAATGAAGAAAGACATTGTGGAATTTGTAGCTCGGTGTCTCAATTGTCAGCAGATGAAATATGAGCAGTAGAGACTGGTTGCCTCGCTTCAGCATATGGATATTCCATAGTGGAATTGGGAGAGGGTCATTATGGATTTTTTTGTTGGACTTCCATGGACTTTGAAGAAGTTAGACGCTATTTGGGTGATTGTGGATCGCCTGACCAAGTTCACGCATTTCATTCCTATCTGTACTATCTATTCTTCAGAGCGGTTGGCAGGGATCTATATCCGAGAGATTGTTCGGTTACATGGTATTCTTGTTTCCATCATTTCAGATCGAGGTACTCAGTTTACTTTGCAATTTTGGAGGGCCGTGCAGCGAGAGTTGGGTACTCAAGTTGAGTTGAGCACAACTTTCATCCTCAGATGGATAGGCAGTCCGAGCGCACTATTCAGATAATGGAGGACATGTTGCGTGCTTGTGTCAATGATTTTAGAGGGTCATGGGATGAGTTTATACCGCTTGCAGAGTTTGCTTATAACAAAAGCTACCAGTCGAGTGTTCAGATGGCTCCATATGATGCTTTGTATGAGAGGTGGTGTAGATCTCTAGTTGGTTGGTTCGAACCCGGTGAGGATAGGCTATTGGGGACAGACCCGGTGCAGGATGCTTTAGAAAAGGTGAAGGTGATTCAGGAGAGGCTTCGTACAGCAATCGAGGCAGAAGAGTTATGCTGATAGGAAGGTTCGGGGTGTGTCCTACATGGTTGGTGAGAAGGTTTTGTTGAAGGTTTTGCCCATGAAATGTGTTATGATATTTGGGAAGAAAGGGAAATTGAGTCCTAGGTTCATTAGGCCTTTTGAGGTACTTCGGAGGATTGGGGAGGTGGCTTATAAGCTTGCCTTGCCACCCAGCTTGTCGAGTGTGCATCTGGTATTTCATGTTTTTATGCTCCGAAAGTATATTTGGATCCGTCTCATGTTATGGATTTCAGCACGATTCAGTTGGATGATGATTTGACCTACGATGTGGACCCAGTAGCTATTTTCGGTCGTCAGGTTCAAAAGTTGAGGTCGAAGGATATAGCTTCAGTGAAAATGCAGTGGAGATGTCAGCCCATGGGGGAGGATACATGGGAGACCGAGCGGTAGATGCAAAGCAGATATCCTCACCTTTTTGAAGCTTCATATATGTGTCTTGACTCGTTTGAGGACGAACGTTTGTTTATGTTGGGGAAGATGTGACGACCCGGCCAGTCATCTCATGAGTTATCGCTTTGTTTCCCCTATTTCTGCTTCTTTATGCTTTGTTTATCCGTGTTATGCGGTATCGGGTTGGTCGAATCGAATTTGGAATGATTTTTGCAAAGTTTGAGACACTTAGTCTCTTTGGAGTGAGATTAGGTTAAAACAGTCAACCTGATATTGACTTGTATGTTAGGGGTCTCAAATGTTAGTTCCTATGGTCTCGATAGCTTCGGTAGATGATTTGGCACTTAGAAGTGTGATCAGAGTGAGTTTTGGAGGTTCTGAGTAGATTTAGGCTTGAATTGGCAAAGTTGATATTTTGGCGATTTCCGGTTGGTAGGTGAGATTTTGATATACGGGTCGGAATAAAATTCTGAGAGTTTATGTAGTTCCATTGGGTCATTTAGGATGTGTGTAAAAAATTTCAGGTCATTCGGACGTGGTTTGGTTGGGTTTTTTTTTATCAAAGGCGCAATTCAGAAGATTTTTGAAAGTTTGGCTTGAATTCGATGTGTTTTGGTTGATTTAATGTTGTTTGAGGTGTTTTGAAGATTGGTACAAGTTTGAATGAGGTATTGGAATATGTTTGTGCTTTTAGTTGAGGTCCCTGGGGCCTCGGGGTGATTTCGGATGGTTGTCGGGGAGTTTGAGGGATTGTTGCAGCTGCAGATGGTGCTTCTTCTGGTATTTCCGCACCTGCGGATTGGGGACCGCAGGTGTGACACCGTATGTGTGGGAGATCAGTCGCAGAAGCGAAAAGGGGCTTAAAGATCTGTGACCGCAGAAGCGGTTAGGATGACCGTATTTGTGATGCCGCAGAAACGGGTATGGAACTACAGCTGCGGACTAAGGTGAGGGGAGTTAAGTGATTTCCACATAAGCGAATGAAGAACCGCAAATGCGGTAACGCAAAAGTAGAATTTGGGCCGCAGATGCGAAAATGCCTTGGCAAAAAGTATAAATTGTGGCCTTCGCGATTTTGAGCTATTTTCACCATTTCTACTTCGGCTCTGGGAGCTTTTGGACGATTTGAAAGAGGGATTTCAAGGAACTTCATTGAGGTAATGAATATGGACCTAAGACTCGTTCCTATGCTATTATTTCATGGATTAAGGCTAGAAATTTATGAAATTAAGGGTTAAAATTGGGGAAACTAGGGCTTGGAAACTTAGACCTTTGCTTGAGGATTTGAAGGACCATTTGAGGTCAGATTTCAGAAGTTTTGATATGTATAGACTCGTGGGGAGATGAGGAATCCATTGATGTAAATGATCGAATTTCGAGATGTGGGCCCGAGGGTCGGGTTTTGGTCAATTTCGGAAATTGTGTAATAATTTGATTAATTTCGCTTGGGCTTCATTGCTTTAGCCTATTCTAATATTATGATTCTGATTATGGGTAGATTCTATGTGAATGGAGGCCGATTCGAGGGCAAAGGCATTGTGGGCTAGAGATTTGACCGGTTTGAGGTGAGTAATGATTGTAAATGATGTTCTGAGGTTTTGCAACCCCACATTGCGCATCGTTATGCTATATTGAGGTGACGCACACGCTTGATCACGAGGGTGGGGTTGTACATTGTTGGGGATTGTGACCTAGTCCATCTCAATTGACTATTTTACCATGTATTTGACTAAAATCTATTTGCCAACATCATTATTTGGGCTAAATGCTATATTTGGGCCTCGTGCCAACTATTTGGACCCTTCGGGGATTTTTATTGATATTTTCTCGCTGTTTTGACTTTATACTTGAACTCAGTCATATTATTTTCCACTGTTTTTCATAGTCAGCCATGTTTACTCTGTATTAAATACTCAAATGATCTATTAAATGATAATTGGGCTGAGATTCAGTGTTTTACTATTGCCCGAGTGGCACTTGAGGATTTTTGACTGAGTAAAGCCGATGGCCTATGTTGTGAGGAAACATTTGGTTATGATTATGAGGTCGAGGGCCTGAGATATGTACGCCACGAGGTGGCTTGATTGATATGAGGCCGAGAGCCTAGTGATGTACGCCATGAGACGGCTTAATATTGCGCTTGGGCCGTAAGGGGCCCCTCTAGGAGTCTGCACACTCCCAGTCAACGTGGGTACCCATTATGATGTGAGATTGAGCCCAATGGACTGATATTGTTCTGCGATGTTGCCCTAGGGGCGTACTTATTGATCTTGTGCCCGAGGGGCGAACCTTTCTGTGTTTATCTTTTATATTGCCTGTCATTTGTATGCTTAATTGTTGAAGAGGCATTTCATGAAGTTTAGACTGATTTAAATGATTTTTCATATCGTAATTGATTTACTGTTTTAATGGTTTTACTGCCTCATTATAGCATGTTTTGTGCCTTACATGATTTCCTACTTTCAGTCTTTATTTATGATTATTACTCACTAAGTTGGAGTACTTACTTGACTCCCTGCACCCTGTGTGCAGATTCAGGCGTATCTGGTCCCGCTCCCGAGTGCTGATCCTTCCAGCTTCAGGCGGATCCGAGGAGTCTCTAGGTAGCTATTGGCATTCGCAGCCTGGGGCTCTTCCCTGTCTTATTTCTTCATGTTTTAGTTTCCGTATTATACTTTGTAGTGTTCTTTAAGTATTCCGGTTTATTTAGATGCTCATGACTACTGACACCCTGGTATCGGACTGTGTGGGTTGTAATTCCGTAATTTATGCTATTATTTGCTTAAACTTTGGATTATGTTATCATGCTTTAGACTTATTCCTTATGGTTTAACTGTTAAAAATTAAATTGGAAAATAGTTGGCTGGCCTTGTCTTCACGCGAGGAGCCATCACGACCGGGTCCGGGTTTAGGGTCGTGACAACCTACTAGCCTTTGATCGTAATCCTCGATCTCCATGCCCTTCTATCCTGGGTCATGTCCTCAGTGTGGCGAAGTAGCGCTATGTCGCGCCTAATTACCTCTCTCCAACACCTTTTTGGCCTATCTCTACCTCTTCTCAGATCCGCCATGGCCAACCTCTCACATCTCCTAACAGGAGCATCTATACTCCTCCTCTTCACGTACCCGAACAATCTCAGCCTCAACTCCTGTATCCCTTTAAATTCAACAGAACTCCCATCTTTCTACTAGCAGTGCACCTTAAATTCACAGGATTGATTCTATGGATGTTGTGCACATCCTTCCGCTAAATAAAAATTTAGTTGAAGTCACTCTCCAAATTGGACTCGTGCCATCCAAATCTCTACCCTTATAAAAAAGAATAAAACATGAGAATAAGACAAATGCATGAAACTCGGAAGAAAAGGTCTTGCTCAAGACACTTCTCATGCTTCTCCTGCATAAAGCGGCCACAATTCACCACTCCAGATTGAAGGATTTCTCAATCAACATGATGACTTAAACAGCGCAGTGAACCCTCCAAAGTTTTACTATATTTCTTTTTGTTCACCCAATTAAGCATGCACTATGGTTCGAATGCGCCATATGCCTGTGCATTAAACTTCCTGTTTGTGTCTATCAAAATCATAAAATGTCAAAATCATAACATACAATCATCACCCATATTCTCATTAACTTAATCCTTTTATCTATCACAAACTTTTACACCTCTATAGGTAGACAGTTTGGTTTAACATTAATGTCGTTCGGCAAATATGAATGCCTTCGAGACCTTCTAGCTACACATTCTATGTTTGAAACTAACCGTTGGTTTTCTCAAAATTAATCATGAAGCGCTCCACATATGCCACTAGATTTGTAAATTTGACAAATTCCTTGTGAATGGGCGTGTCAACCTGGTACCAAAAAGATGAAATAAAACAGCTATCACCATATCCGTTACTTAGTATAAAAACTTAATAGAGATAGTTCCATCACTGATAACTTAAGAAAACTCACCATTAATCCTTTTACAATTATCCATGGTAAAAATAGCATCTAGACTTGTCACGGGATTGAAATCCCATCCCCAATTCTCTCGATTCTTTATCACAATAGTTCTGGTATTTTGGACATATATACTTCCCTACACAAATAAACCACATTATTACTTTCTACCCTTTTGGAGAATATATTCCAATATATAAGCAGAAATTGTATAGAGGTTTGAGTGCTCATGTTAATAATTGCTAAAAGTTGTACGCGAAAGATTACCCTTTTTTAACCTCAACCCGAAACAAATGTACATTGTCACCGAGGTCTTTGTTGGGGTTGAAGTGGTAGTGTGAATGGGAAAATGAGGGAAGAAGGTGAAAAAAAAACTTTGGCTTTTACACTTTGTCCCTCATTGGTTAAAGACAAGTATTTTGTTGGGTTTAAATATAGAAGCACTTCCTTAAGCTCTTAAAAGAAGCTAAGAGGAAGGGGCTCGCGCCGTCGTCGCTCGGCTTCGGCTTTTGGACCAATAAAATTAATTATTTTTATGTTAATATTTTGAATGACCGTTATTTGTAACGATAAATTAATTAATTTTCATCTTTAATTTTATTCAAATATTCCCGCGTTAATTAAACAACCATCAGAGAGACTGCATTTCACGAATAGCCACCCGTATGAAAAGCTACTTTCACACCCTTTCAATCCAGAAATTCGTTGGCTATAAAGAAACAGTCATTCTTTCTGAATTTTTAATCCTGAAATCTTCTGCTTCATCTCTTTCTTCTTTCTGCATCATTACTTGCAAAACAAAGTAAGTGCGTCGTGTGATTTGCACCATTATTTTGATTTCGCTGATAACTTAGTGGTTTGAAGTACCGCTACCGCTAAGTTGGAAGTTCCGTTCTATCCTGGGAAGAATTTATCCGTTAACCTTGGGCAACAGTGAGGAGATAAGATTCTTTAAGGACAAACAAGGAATTTGTGGGCTCGGGACATATTTTTACCAATTTCTGTTCATTTAATTTTTTCTGTTTTAGTCGCTTATAAATTTGGATAAGCCTTCAATCTGTTATATCTGCTCAACATGTTGCCCTCACCATTTCTTCAATCTGCTCAAAAGAGGAAAAGGAAGGGAAGTAAGTGTGGGCAAGCTTAGACAAAAGAATATAATATCGCAATTGCTGAAAACTAAAAAGAAATTAAACTTTTCCATACCTCTTTCTCTGTTATATCAGTTAATTAAACAATACTCTTTAGATTCTTTCTCTGTTCTAGCCTCTTCAAGTGACGCGTCATCCTTTGATTGTTACACTTGTAAAGATCATTGAGGGCCAGTACTAACCGGATTTAAGACCTGCTTTTGATTTTAATTTCAATAGTATAAATTAGAGGTTAACTTCCATCTAATGGAGACTACTCAATGATAAATACCACGAAATTAGATATCATAGTACAAATCTAAGTTTATACTCTTCAAGCACTTCGTCAGCATATTGTCCATTTCCAATTATTAGGAAACTAGTGAATTATCCGCGCTTCGCGCAGTTATTAAAGACATTAGTGAATTTAAAAATTATATTTTTCTAAATTTAGTCGTGATAGAAGAGATTAAACTTATTCATGTACATGCATATAAAAATATCTTATATATATATATATATATATATATATAATAAGAGCATCAATCGACAAAACGATCACCCTAAGATGATGATTCTGTTCTAAGCAAATAGTGAAGAACTATACCTTCTAGTTCATCCGGATGATGATTTTTGAAGAATACATTCCAATATTTTCCAATGTATCATAAAGCGTTTGTTTATACGGATACCATTGCATTTGTATGCTCCATTGGTGTTGTATTCAGGATGTTATTACACTTGTGTACATGTTCAATTTTGAGCCATAAGTGCTCGGGGAAGTTTCAGATGTGTTTTGGAAAGTTTTGAAATGACTGGTAGCAGCAGTTGCTGGTATGGGTCTGCAGATCTCGCTTTTGCGAGGTCCTGCTAGCAAATGCGAGCATTGATTTTGCGATCAATACATCAATCTACTGTTAGCGTCACTGTGTTAAAAATAAACTGTTAAAAATAAAGAAAGGTAGAAGAATGAGAAATTTTCGAGTCCACAATTTCCTTATGTGTCCTTAAGGAATTTTAACCCCCTCACACGTTGCCAAGGTAATAGATTAAATCCTCCCAGGATAAAACGGAATAAATCTTCCTGCAACAGTGGCAATTCAAACTGCAGGATTCCAACGAACTTCAAAAAATGGAGCAAAATCACACTTACGAATTTTAGAGGGAGATATTGCGAAGTAGGATGCAATATATTCAGAAACAAAGGATTTCTGGAGTATATTTCGTATGTAAAAGATGCAGCCTTGCCTCACAATTTATAGGAAAATATCAGAAGAGGTGTCTTGAAAAGGTACCTTTTCAGAAAATTCGCGGCCTGCCGCGGTTCTACCGCGATCGCGGCAGAAACGCGGCCAGTGAGGTTCTCTGAAATTTCAGCATAGTTCTGGCGTACTTTTAGCAGTGATTTGGTTTTTAATT
>MU787837.1:0-13625 GCA_026770625.1 Nicotiana glauca | reverse complement strand
AAACTCAACGTAGTAAGATAGAAGAGCATCTTCATTTGCCAGCGTTTGAAGTCAATACCGGAAAACTTTCCGGGTTTTTCTGCCGGTGCAATAGCATGGGCAGGAGCAGAACGGCTTGACGAGGCATCAACACTCGTCAAAGTAGCACCCGTTCCCGCAACACTTCCATTAGTTTGGTTTTCATTCGTCATTTTTCTGTAAAGTCAAGAACAATACAGAACTTTGTTAAATCAGTGAAGTTTTGATATCTTCAAACTGAATACCAAACCAAATATACAACACGTAACAATGGTGAAGTTTTTATATTCTTCAAACCCGTACGTTTATTATTCCGGCAAAGTTTTTATGTGCTTTAAACCGGACAGAAACAATTAATGGAGTAGAAAGCAACAAGGCTTTAGTCTCCAATAAAATATAAAGGAAACAGTTTAATAATCAACACAGAAACGTTATTAAAATTCCTTAAGCTTGTTAGCGTCACTGTGTTAAAAATAAACTGTTAGAAAATAAAGAAAGGTAGAAGAATGAGAAATTTCCGAGTCCACAATTTCCTTGTGTGTCCTTAAGGAATTTTAACCCCCTCACACGTTGCCAAGGTAATGGATTAAATCCTCCCAGGATAAAAGGGAATAAACCTTCCTGCAACAGTGGCAATACAAACTGCAGGATTCCAACGAACTTCAAAAAATGGAGCAAAATCACACTTATGAATTTTAGAGGGAGATATTGCGAAGTAGGATGCAATATATTCAGAAAGAAAGGATTTCTGGAGTATATTTCGTATGTAAAAGATGCAGCCTGCCTCATAATTTATAGGCAAATATCAGAAGAGGTGTCTTGAAAAGGTACCTTTTCAGAAAATTCGCGGCCTGCCGCGGTTCTACCGCGATCGCGGTGGAACTGCGGCCAGAAAGCCTTTTTGAACCTCACTGCCGCGGTTCTACCGCGATCGCGGCAGAAACGCGGCCAGCGAGGTTCTCTGAAATTTCAGCATAGTTCTGGCGTACTTTTAGCAGTGATTTGGTTTTTAATTAATTATTGAATAATTAAATAAATTTTATCCAAAAATAATCTTATCGATCGATCATTTTCCAAATCCAAATCCAAATCCAAATCCAAATCCAAAGCCAAAGCCAAAGCCGAAGCCGAAGCCGAGCCGAGCGACGACGACGGCGCGAGGGTTCATTCTCTTCAACTCCTTTTAAGAGCTTTAAGAAGTGATTCTATATATAGAAGCACACAAATGTGGTTGTCCCTCACCAATGAGGGACAAAGTGCAAGACAAAATTCACTTCTTCAAATTTTCATTTTCCCTCCATTTCCAATTCACACTTCTTCTACTTTAAAGCCAAATGGCTTAAAGTCTCCAATATCTACAAAATAGGGCCAGGCTGGAAGTCTTCACATTTGTAAGGGCAGGCTCGCTTTTGCGGATGTTGGATATTCACATATTGCGAACGTTTTGGTTGCATTTGCGACCCCTAAGCATTTAAGACAGCCTCGCATATACGAAGCATTTATTCGCATTTGCGATAAATATGTCTTATTTGCGGACATTGCAATTGCGAAAAAATGTTCATATTGCGACATTTGCAACTCGATAAAAGATTGGAAAATCGGGGCTTAGCTCATTTTATACCTTTTTTCAAGCCTAAGCTCATCAAAGGCGATTTTTTAAGAATATATTCCAATATATCGTAAAGCTTTGTTTATAGGGATATCATTGCATTTGTATGCTCCACTGGTGCTGTATTCAGTTACTTCTCCATGGCAGAAAGGGCTGTACTATTTGCTGAAAGTGTCGCTTTGCTATATGCGCTCACGACCTGCTTGCAGCTTTTGGCTATGGCAGCACTTGCACTTGCATTTGTTACTGGCATGTTTGCTATTTTAGCACATTCAATGGGTGTTGCAGTTACTGCCAACGGCTGCATCTCATTCCTTATCTACTTCTGCATGATGTATATGACATTTCAGCCGCAGATTTAAACCGTATCTAATATTGTACAGCCGAGGATCTATCGGAAGTAGACTCTCTGTCTTCTCTGTCTTTATAAGGGTAAGAATTGCGTACACAATACCGTCTCCAGACCTTACATGTGGGATTATATTGGATTTATTATTATTGTTATTGTTTATATGTTGTACATAGTTCGCCCATCATGAATGATATTGATGCACTTGAAATGCTATTGCTGTCTTTATATGTTGAATTTATAAGATTTTCAGCAATACTTTCATCATGCTCAATCACAATAAAGGTGCAGATTTATGATAGAAGAGGAAGGAAAAATAATGTTTTTTAAGAAAATAAAGGGCAGAAAGGTCAAATTTTCCCCTGAACAATAACGAACAATATTCATTGCTTCCCATGATTGTTCATCGTTTTTAGCGTTTTAGGGATATAAAATCGGAATTCAGGATGATTTTCAAATTTTCGTATGCTAACGTCCACACCATCTTAATAAATTCGGGCAACAGATTTCGAATCACCTAAATATTTTTGGGCCCATAAGAAAAGACCTAATGAGAAATGAGCATCGCTTCGCCATGTGTGTTCTTCGCTAGCAATGGCCACAAAATAGGAATTCAGTACGATTTCCTATTTTTTATCTTCTAATATATCCACGCCATCTTTATGAATTCGGTTGACGGGCTCCGAAAAGTCCAAATTTTGTGAGCCCATCAGAGATGACATAATGAATAATAGTCACCGCTCCGCCATGGCCATTCCACATTTTTTAGAAATTTTAGGGCCGTAAAACAGGAATTCAGGATAATTTCCTTTTTTTTGTGTGCTAATGTCCATGCAGTCTTCATGAATTTTGGCGACGGGCCATAAAACAGGAATTCAGTACGATTTCCTATTTTTTATCTTTTAATATATCCACGCCATCTTTATGAATTCGGTTGACGAGCTCCGAAAAGTCCAAATTTTGTGAGCCCATCAGAGATGACATAATGAATAATAGTCACCGATCCGCCATGGCCATTCCATATTTTTTAGAAATTTTAGGGGCGTAAAACAGGAATTCAGGACAATTTCCTATTTTTTGTGTGCTAATGTCCATGCAGTCTTCATGAATTTTGGCGACGGGCTCCGAATCGCCTAAAATTTTATAAGTCCATAAAAAATGACCTAATGAACAATTGTCGTTATTTTGTCATGAATGTTCCTCATTTTTTTTGTTTGTATTTTGGACCATAAAACAGGAATTTATAACAATTTTTAATTTTTGGTATATTAAAGTCCATGCCATCTTCATAAATTCGGACAATGGACTCCGAATCACCTAATATTTTATGGGCCAATAAAAAATGGACTAATAAATAATAGTCATTGTTTCACCATGAAATTTCCTATTTTTTTGGCGTTTAGGGCTATAAAGAAGGAATTCTGAATGATTTTCCATTTTTCGTATCCTAATATCCCTCCAATCTTCATGAATTCCAGCGAAGGGCTCCGAATCGCCTAAAAATTTGTGGGCCTATCAGAAACGACCTAATAAATAATAATCATTGTTTCGTCATGTCCGTTCCTCGCTATTTTATTTTTAGGGCCATAAAATAGGAATTCAATACGATTTCCATTTTTCATATGCTAATGTCATGCCATCTTGACGAATTCGGGCAACGAGCTTTGAATCGTCTAAAATTTTGCAGGTCAATAAAAATAACCTAATGAACAACAGTCATTGATTCTCCATAGCTATTCCTCATTTTTTGGCATTTCGGAGCCATAAAATAAAAATTCAGGACGATTTTCAAATTTTCGTGTTTTTTAGTCCAAGCCATCTTCATGAATTCAGGTGACAGGCTCCGAATTGCATAAATTTTGTGAGCTTGTCAGAATGTTTCTCATTTTTTTTAGTGTTTTAGGGCTATAAAATTGGGATTCAAAAAGATTTTAATGTTTTCGTGTGCTAATGTCCATGCTATCTTCATGAAATGGGGCGACGGGCACCGAATCGCCTAAAATTTTGTGGGCCCATTTGAAATGGTCTAATGAACAATAGTCGTTGCTTCTCCATAGATGTTCCTCGTGTTTTGAAGATTTAGGCAATAAAATAGGAATTCAGAATGATTTTCAATTTTTTGTGTGCCACTGTCCCCGCCATCTTCATGAATTCGGGTGACGGGCTCTGCATCACCTAAAATTTTGTGGGCCCATAAAAATGACCTAATGAACAATAGTAATTGATTCTCCATGAATGGTCCTCATTTTTTGGCGATTTAGAGCCATAAAATAGAATTCAGAATTATTCGTCTTCTAATATCCACGCCATCTTCATAAATTAGGTTTACGGGCTCCGGAAAGCCCAAAATTTTGTGAGCCCATCAGAAATGACATAATGAATAATAGTTACCACTCACTCCTCCATGGCCACACTTTTTGGTAATTTTAGGGTCGTGAAAAAGGAATTCAAGATGATTTCCTATTTTTTGTGTGCTAATGTCCACGCAGTCTTCATAAATTTTGGCAACAGGCTCCGATTCCCCAAAAGTTTTGCGAGTCCATAAAAAATGACGTAATAACAATAGTCATTGATTCGTCATGATATTTCCTTATTTTTGGCATTTACGGCTATAAAATAGAAATTTAGGACAATTTTCAATATTTCATCTGCTAATGTCCATGTCATCTTAATGAATACGGGCGACGGGCTCCGAATTGTCTATACTTCTATGGGCCCATCAGTTGTCATAATTTTTCCATGAATGTTCCTCTTTTTTTGTATTTTTGGACCATAAAACAGGAATTCGGAACGATTTTTAATTTTTCGTGTATTAAAGTCCAAGTCATCTTCATGAATTCGGATAATTATGGACTCCGAATCGCCTAATATTTTATGGGCCAACCAAAAATGGCCTAATAAATAATAGTTATTATTTAGCCATGAAATTTCCTAATTTTTTGGCGTTTAGGGCCATAAAGAACGAATTCTGAATGATTTCCCTTTTTTCATATCCTAATGTCCATTCAATCTTCATGAATTCCGGCGAAGGGCTTCGAATCGCCTAAAAATTTGTGGGCCTATTTGAAATGACCTAATCAATAATAATCATTATTTATCCATGTACCTTCCTTGATATTTTGTTTTTAGGGCCATAAAATAGGAATTCAATACGATTTCCAATTTTCATATGCTAATGTCACGCCATCTTGACGAATTCGGGCAACGAGCTCTGATCGTCTAAAATTTTGCATGTCAAGAAAAATAACCTAATGAACAATAGTATTTATTATCCATATCTATTCCTCATTTTTTGGCATTTCGGAGCCATAAAATAGAAATTCAAGACAATTTCCAATTTTTCGTATGCTTTAGTCCACGCCATCTTCATAAATTCGAGTGATAGGCTCCGAATCGCATAAATTTTGTGAGCTCGTCAGAAATGACCTAATGAATAATAGTCATTAGTCCTCCATGAGTGTTTCTCATTTTTAGGGTTTTAGGGCTATAAAATGGGAATTCAAGATGATTTTGATGTTTTTGTGTGCTAATGTCCATGTTATCTTTATGAAATGGGACGACGGGCTTCGAATCACCTAAAATTTTATGGGCACATCTGAAATGACCTAATGAACAATAGTCTTTGCTTCACCATAATTGTTCCTCATGTTTTGAATATTTAGGGCAATAAAATAGGAATTCAGAATGATTTCCAATTTTTCATGTGCTACTGTCTATGTTATCTTCATGAATTAGGGCGACGGGCTCTAAATCATCTAAAATTTTATGGACCCATTAGAAACGACCTAATGAACAATAGTCAGTACTTGGCCATGACCGTTCCTCATTTTTTGGAGATTTTGGGCCATAAAATAGGAATTCAGGATGATTATCGATTTTTCATGTGCTAATGTCCACGACATCTTCATGAATTTGGGAAACAGGCTTTGAATCATCTAAAATTTTACGAGCACCTTAGAAACGACCTAATGAACAATGTTCACTACGTCTCCATGAGTATTCTTCGTTATTTGGCGTTTTAGAATTATAAAATGGAAATTCAGGACAATTTCTAATTTTTTCTGTGCCAATGTCCACGCTATCTTCATAAATTCGGGCAACAGGCTCCGAATCGACTAAAGTTTTGTGCCCATTAGAAATCACCTAATTAACAATAGGCATTGATTCAACATGATTGTAATTGATTTTTTGGCGTTTTATGGCCATAAAAAAGGAATACATGGCGATTTCTAATTTTTGGATATTAATATTCACTCAATCTTCATGAATTCAGGTGGCGGGCTCTGAATTACCTAAAATTTTGCGGCACATAAAAAATGATCTAATGAACAATATTCGTCGCTTGTCCATGATTTTTTCTTATTTTTGGCTTTTTAGGGCTATAAAATTTGAATTCATGACGATTTTTAATTTTTTGTGTGCTATTGTCTACGCCATCTTCTTGAATTCGGGTGACCGGCTCCGAATCGCCTATCATTTTGTGTACCCATCAGAAATGATCTAATTAACAATTGTCATCTATTGTGGTTGAACATTAGATTTGTATCGTAATTATGGATCCATAAAAAAAATAATCGTCAAATTTGGACATCGTATGAGGATTTTATGGCCATTTTACTAAGAATTGAGTTACCAGATTTTGCAGGTTAATTACGAAATTGCCACTGATTTCGTATTTAAAAATGTGCACTATTTTCAAATATTTAAACCAACATATCTCCTTAATTATAAGGTCAAATCGAGTGATTCAAAAGACTAGCTTAACTGAAATTTCACAAGGAATCCATTTGAGGCATCAAAAGTAAGTTTTGAAATTATTTGGCATGCAAAACGAGGCAGAACAACTAGGCAAAAGTACTTAATATCGAATGTTTGTTCTTTTGGTCATATTTTGAGTTGGGGAGCTAGGATTTGGTCAATTCTTGTAGGAGATTTTAACCATATGGACTAGGTTAAGTGTTACTCAATTTTGGTTATATTTTATGAATACATCTTCGTTTTTGGCATTTGATTGATGATTTCAGAGTGAAATTTGGCGGTTTTATCTAAAATTTCATACAATGATTTTTTTTGCTTTGAACATCAATTCGGAGTTGGATTTGAGTGAAACTAATATTGTTGGACTCGTAATTGAATGGGTTGTCAGATATTGTGAGTTTTGTCCGGTTCTGAGGCGCGGGCCTAGGTTGGGGTTTTTGGCCGATTTTGGGCTTTTGATTAAAGATTATACCTTTTTCTATTAGGATTGGTTCCTTTAGCATTGTTTGATGTATTTGAGTTATTTTTGGTTAGTTTCGAGATGTTTAGAGGTCGAAACGTACGGGATTGCATTTTTGAAGCATTGCTTGGCTTGCTCGTTATTGGAATTAGCTTGTTCGATGTAATTAACTCTTCTAAACTTAGTGCTACGTGCTATATGATTGATGATGAGGTGACGCACATGCTAGGTGACGGGTGTGTGGGCGTGCACCCTGTGAATTGTGATGTTGTTGTCTCCATGGCACTGTATAGTGTCCCTATTTTTGCTGTCAATCATGCTACATATCTGTGATCACCCAACGGGTCATCTTATGTTTTAGAACTCGATTCCGTATTCTGACGCCTTAAAAACTTAATTTTATCCTTCTTCGATTTGTGTGTGCAGTCCGGGCGTGCTTCCGGAAAGCCTTTATGTTAAAAGTTGACGAACAAGTTCATATAATGTGTTAAGACTTGTCTGCATTTTTGGTTTACATCCCCGAGGGCTCGGATGAGTTTCTGATAGGCTACGGGATGTCTAGACTTAGAAAAATTTGGTGTTGGATAATTGTAAAGTTGCAAGTCTCGGATCTTGGAAGTGCGACCGCGGTTGGAAATTCGTAGACCGCGATAGAGGAATGCGGTCGCGGTGGAAAATTCACGAGTCGCGGTAGAGATTTTGCGGACTGTGTAGTGTGGATCAAATGGTACTATATAAGTAGGACTTTTCATTCATTCATCAATTTTTCAAACCCTAAAAAATATGAGGCGATTTTCCAAACACTTCTTCTTCCCCAAATCATAAGTAAGTGATTCTTAACTCATTTCTTTCACTCTTTTACTTCGTTTTACAATATTTCATCCTAGAATCTAGGATTTTCATTGTATAATCGTGGATTTTGGGTAGAACTTAGGGATTTCAAAATTTGGAAATTTAGACCTTAAATTGATGTCGGATTCCAAAACCAGTTATATATCCAGGCTCGAGGGTGAATGGGTAATAAAATTTTCTCTAAATTTCGTGTTTGGACCAAGAGGGCCCGAGTGTTGACTTTTTCAAATATGGCCTAAATTGAAATCCTTGCTATCGTGGGTAGTTCCTAAGGCTTAAATTGAATCGTTTGGTTGGTAATTTGCTAGATTCTATTTGTCCCGAGGATTGTGTGAGAAGAAAAAGGCGGTGATTGAGCTTTGAGTGGCCCAAAGAGGCGAGGTAAGTGTTGGGTCTAACCCTGGCTTGAGGGATTAGGTATTACTTGCCTATTTGGTATATCTTTTGATATTGAGTATAATGTATAGGTAAGGTGACGAGTACCTATGTGTTGTTGTCGAGTCATAGCATACGAGTTAGTCTTATTCGTGTAATTATTGTACTCTTTGATCATATATTTCATGTTTAGACTGGTTATTCCATGTGTTGAGCAACTCTTGTCATGTTTTATGAAATTTGGTATTGATTGAGTGGTGACTCAGAGTTGATGCTGGTATTGTGGAATTGACTGTTGAAGTATGACTGTTTCTTGATATTCCTATCTCCTTGTTGTTTTTGTTCATTGTTCTGGTGAGCGAGAGTGTTAAAGCACGAAGGGTGATGCCATGCAATGTTTTGTGAGTCAGTGATAATGCACGAAGGATGATGTCATGCCATATTCTGTGAGTGATAATGCACGAAGGCTGATGTCATGCCATAATCTATGAGTGATAATGCACGAAGGGTGATGTCGTGCCATATTATGAGAGAGTTAATGAACGAAGTGTGATGCCATGCTGTTACTATTATTTCTAATGGTGAGAGTGAGAGTAAAACACGAAGGGTGATGTCATGCACTAGTTTTGCGATGTTTATTAGTTTAGTTGGTGCAAAGCATGTTATTTACTGTGTTTCTTTACTGTACTATTTTTAGGATTTGATATTCCCTTCAACATGTTTTTCCCTTCCCGTTAATATCTGCTAAATTTCCATTATTTGTTATTTTCTCGTATATGATTTAACTGCACAGGTTCATGTTATTGTCGTGTCCTAGCCTCGTCACTACTTTGCCGTGGTTAGGCTGGGCACTTACTAATACGTGGGGTCGGTAGTACTGATAATATATTTTGGAACTTTCTGTACAGATTTCAGTGTTGGACCGTGTTGACTCGAGTTGAGGTGCTGCTTCAGTCCTACAGGAGGCCCAAGGTAGATCTATCGTGTTTCGCAGACCCTTGAGTCCATTTCCAGTTATCCCAGCTTACTATTTTTACTTTAATTCAAAGACAATTGTATTTCCTTCCAGCCAATAATTATAGTCACTTAGAATTTAGTGAATTGTGACATTAGTTTCTAGGTAGTCGTGTCTTAGTATTTGGGTAATTATAGACTTCCGCACTTTATTAATTGGTGATGTTTTAAATTATTGTCATCTAGTGAACTGCTTAACGGGTTAGCGTATTTAATTTCTATATCTTGGCTTGCCTAGCAACTGAAAGGTTACGCACCATCATGATCCCGATGATGGGAAATTCGGGTCATGAGAAGTTGGTATCAGAGAACTAGGTTACCTAGGTCTCATAATTCATGAACACGCTTGGTACAATATGAGGGATCGGTACGGAGACGTCTATGCTTATCCCTAGAGGCTACAGAGTTTTAGAAAACAATTTACCTTCTGTTCTTCTCTGTCGTGCGATTTGATATCTCAATGCTAATTGAACACTCTACTCTTATTCTTTTGTAGATGGCGAAAACACATGCCTCTTCATTGGCTGATCAGCAGCCCGAGCCCCTGGTAGCAGCTCCTATGAGAGGTCAAGTCTGAGGCCGTGCCATAGGCCGAGGCAGGGGCACTGCTCAGCCTAGAGCTCGAGCAACAGCACCAGCGGCGGAGCCTCAGGTAGAGTTTGATGAGGAGGCTCCAGCCCATACCATTCTAGCAGCACCAGCTCAGGTCCTCGAGGGGTTCATAGCTACGCCAGTGCTTTAGGATGCTTTGGTCCATCTAGTGGTCCTTATGGAGAGTGTATCTCAGACCGGCACATTCCCTGTAGTACCAACCATCTCTCAGGCTAGGGGAGGAGCACAGACTCCCACTACCCACTCTTGAGCAATGGTTCCTCAGTTTCAGACTCTGACATCTCAGGTAGTTAGAGTAGTTCCGCCAGCTATTGTGGCACAGGCCGCTGGTGGATCAGTCATGTCTTCTGAGGCTTTGTTGTTGTTGGACAAGTTCACCAAGCTTTTATCGGTTCATTACAGTGGGGCAAATTTTGTGGACCCATAAGATTATCTTGAACGTTGCCATGAGGTGTTGCAGAACATGGGGATAGTGAAGACCAATGGTATCGACTTTGCTGTATTCCAGATGATAGGGTCCGCCAAGAAATGGTGGAATGATTTTGTGCTGACTTGACCAGCTGGGTCCCCTGCCTTGACTTGGGACCAGTTCTCTCAGCTATTTCTTGAGAAGTTCCTTCCTATCACTCAGAGAGAGGACTATCGTCGGCGGTTCGAGCATCTTCAGTAGGGTTTCATGACTGTCACTCAGTACGAGACTAGGTTTGTTGATTTGGGTCGTCACGCTCTTCTTATACTCACTACCAAGAGACAGAGAGGGTGAGGAGGTTCATTGAGGGACTAGCTCAGCCTATCAAGTTGCAGATGGCTAAGGAGACAGGGAGCTAGAAACTTTAGAGGAGGCTGGCTCGCACGAGATAGATGTACATGACGAATACAGTCAATGTTCTTTTCTTCCAGAGAAAAGCAATATTTGTAAACACTTGTGATGTGAATTGAAAGCAAACAAAAAAACTTTACCGTAAAAGTACTAGAAGCAGAATACAACATTGATTTTCATAGTAAAGTACAAAATTTTCATCTTGACTGCTGATTAAAGTACCAGAGAGAGTAAACAACTGTCCTAAGGCTTAACTGGAGTTCAACAATCACATTCCAATTAATGATTTGCACCAGAAAAATTAAGCCAAAATCTTAATCAGAGTAATGCAGGCTTTTATATGCAATAACACATGTTCTTACAAAGAGTGGAAAGATGAATGCAACTAAGAGTAAAGACCAAAGCTGGCAACTTTAATGAAAGAAATAATTGCAGTGATTGCAATAACTATATTTGAACAACAGCAAAAATAAGGCAAATCGAATCTAAGTGATTCAAAATCATTAAAATAACAGTGAAATAAAAGCTACATCAAAATAATTAAATACAATCATGCTGACAATAGCCTTCAGCTATAATCGTGAAAAACTACAGAAGCGCTACCTGAATCTTCATCATGTTGATTCTCATTGCCACCATCAGAACTATTCAACTCATTAGATTGACCATCATGTGCTTGGGCGTCAGAGTAGTTTTGACTATCCATCAACTGCTCAATATATGGCAGGGCTCTAGAGTAGTTTTGACCATCTATCAAGTGCCTGATATAAGGTCTCACATCTTCATCATAATCTTGTTCAATTACCAGTCGGTTGCGACCTCTAGTTTGCATAGTTCCTTTTCCAAAATAAAGAAATTATCTATATGCATTAAGTTATACTAGTACCAAATTAACTCCAACCAATCAACAGGTCATACGCAAAATAGGAGGAAACATCCTCCTCATCTCAAGTTGTGAAAGAAAATGAATAGCAATTCGTGCACACGAATAAAGCCTTGCGACAGAGATAGTTAAAGAGATAAAAAGCATTTATGCACCAGCAAAAACTATTGTCCATCGATAACACCTTAGCATATTGCAATACAATGGCTACGATCAGTAAAATATAAGTAAAAGAAAGCACAAAGAATTGACACAAATCAACCAATACAAACATGGAAAATCCATAGCTGACTAACATGCATCTTCTATAAAATGACTCAAATTGAAAGCAAAAATGTATATTTATTCAAATTTCTGCAGTAAATAAAATCACAAGAAGTTCTTAAATAACACTTGCAAGAAAAATATTCTATAAGTTCCACCTATCTTATTCAGAATTATATTCATTTTCATTGTCATTTACTCCCTCAACACTAGCTTTACCATCATTTGGAGAAGCTTGAGAATGTAAGTTTGTATCAATTACTATTCCATCGATACCACTTCTTACCCAATCATTATACTCATCTTCTGGAATACGCGTATTTTTTAAGAGAGCCAAGTCAGTGGCATCACTCTACATTGATGACTCAAACTATAAACTATTTTCCTCTCCCATATTAAAAATATCTCGAGGTTTAATTAACCTAGGGACAAACCATTCATGATCTTCAGAATCTTGTAGAAATATTACTTGTTAAGCTTGTTCTGCAAAAATAAAGGACTCATAACGTTCTCGATCGCCAGAGTTTGTTAGGCGCGAGAAATTCACAAGTGTGAAAACCAAGTTATCTTCCTTAACTCCTCTACCTTTGGTTACATCAACCCAATCACACTTAAATAAGACAACCTTAAATTCTTCAAAGTAGTTTAACTCCACAATATTATTCAATCTACCATAATATGAGACATTTTCAGACTTTGGAGTATTGTCACTTGTACTTGCATAACTTTCAGTCTTTGAAAAGACATAACACCACTATTTTATGTCACCTTAAATTCATCACTTTGCTTAGTTCGAAACCGATACTGTTATTTACATCGAACACATTAAATCATTTAGCAATGTAACTCGGCCCTTGTGCAAGGACTTTAACATCCTTTAAGATATTAGATGTGGCTTCAAGCTACTTTACCTAACCAAATAAAAGATACAACTATAAATGTGGATATCTGTACAAGGAAAATAATTTAACGTAACCAATGACTTAGTCCTATTACTTACTTGCTCCTTGAACCACTCAGAAAATATATCAAAATGCACACAATCAAGTTGATGTTGAGTTAAACGACGCTTACGATGTGATCTCTTGATTTCGGCAATATGTTCCCTATTCATGTAACTCACATATATTAATTTTGTTATCAATTGAGTAATATACATATATTAAATAATAGATATAACACTTACTTTTTATAATTGTCAACCACTTCTAACTTGAAATTGAAAAGCACATGTCGATGTGCTTGAAACCTTGTTTTCTCATCCAAAAATACATCTACCCCACTGTATGGCTCCCAACAGTTGGAAAAAGACATTCTTCTTTACTGGTCTCATGCTCAATCTCATCACCACATATTTTGAACAATAAGACCTTGAATCTCTACCCTCCAAATATCGTGAGCAAAATGCCATACACTCATTTGCTATGTATGTTTCTGCTATCGAACCTTCTTGTAACGACCCAATTCCCAAACCCGGTCGTGATGACGCCTCTCATGAAGACAAGGCCAGCCAACAAAACAACAATGCATCATTTAACAGTTAATAAATATAAATAAATGAATAATACGACTTAATGGCATTTATAACTGATATTTACCACCCAACACAAC
>MU787836.1:43141-60457 GCA_026770625.1 Nicotiana glauca | reverse complement strand
AATCTCCCAAGTGGCGACTCTGAATCTTTTAAATAAAAGAATCCCGTTTCAACCGTCCTTTAATTGGAAAAACTCGTTTTGCTATTATATCCTTTCGCCGGGATGTAAGCGCCGTACTAAAGAGGTGTGACAATAAGTACTGTGAAATTCCCAAATTGTCAATCCTGAAATCCGACAATCAATATAGGGAACAGTTTGATCAAAAGTCAGAATTTGAGTGATGAATCCATAGCAATAAAAATGGTCAAATACCATAGTAATGCTAATGTGCAAGTCTGTGGCTAGATGTCGCTTAGCAACTGGAAAGTCACTCCTTTTTTAGACAGAGAGGAGTCATGGCAGCTTATTTTATCGTCTTTTCTTCTTCTTTTGTGCTATCGGACCCTTCTATATTTTATTCAATAAAAAAAGGCAGTCAGTCATTGTGTGTCCATTTTGTGCATAGTTCTTTTCACGCTAGTTCTAGTGACATGACATGCATGCGAAATTTTTGGCCAGATCTTAAAAAATTGATTTAGTCTTGAATTGCATAAGTGAGAAAAAGACACTTTTGAAGAAGAATAGACACATGAAACATTTAAAAAATAAGCATGAGCTAAGTTTACCTAGAACCAAAGCAGTCATGCTCATGGAAGTTAAGGATATCTACCTTTTGAATCATTTGAGACGATCGGGCTTAAGGATAATCAGACGGGTTAAAGTCTGTTTAGCACTAGAGATAGAAAGTGTTTTTCAATAGAATGTGTATTCCAGATAACTTGAAATGGATCAGTTAGTGGCAAAACGCATCTTCTACATCGAGATAAAATCCAAGAAAAGTCACCCAAATTGACAAGGGTCATGCACAGTGAGGAAAGTATTGCTCATATAGCTTTACACTGAAAAATACCCAAGAAGACAGGCATATTCATCAATGATGTGATCATGAAAGGACACTACAATTGGCGTTCTCGAGTCTGGGAGGCCCTTTTTCTGCTATCCAAACACTTTATACCCTTTGTTACTCCTTTTGAGCCTGTGTTATTTTCTTTGACCGCCCTCTTTTGGAATCAAGTTTAGAGTCAAAAGTCAAAAAAATTGAATGAAAAAAAAAAGAAAAAGAAAAGAAAAGTCCATGTCCCAAGAGTACAAACTGGGGCAATTCTTAGAAAGTTCAAGTTAAAAAAAAAGTCAAAGGTCTATGCCCCCAGAAAATAGAAACTGAGGCATCTTGTTTTGAAAAAAAAAAAACAAAGAGAAAGAAAAAGAAAGAAAGAAATATTATAGTTAGGCCAGATGTTTGAACTACGTTTGATCTGATTCCTTAAAAAAAAGGATACGTAGGTAGCCTCACGGTTCGGTCTAACCCAAATAAGAATTCAAAAAATAAAATGGAAAAAGAAGAATTTTAAACAAAAAATCCAGTATCTAAAACTGGGGCATGAGTTTGTTTTAGTTTTTAAAAGAGTCGATTCCAAGAGTTCTAAGTGTCCAACCCATCATATTGAGTCTATTTTGAGCCTTCATGTCGTCCTTTCTTTCCAACCCTATCCAAAACCTTCCAAATAAAGACCTCCCGATATGCCTTCAAGAATGCCAAGAGAAGCATGAGATGAGCAACAGTTCTCACGCGACAAACATTGTCAAGTTGCTCACACAAGAAAAAAAAAAGAGTTTTACTAGTGAAAACCCTCACAGGTACTGTAAGGCGACGGTAAGTAGAGAAAATAAATGAGACAAGCTTGTTGGTGAAAACTCCTCGGGGCACCACTAGTCGAAAATGAGTCATGAAGCTGATACAAAGGATAGGTACGGACAAGCCCGACTTCAAAGGTCATAAGAATGGTAAAAGGGAAGCTTGGATTAGTTTGATAGATCAGGTCGTTGATTCCAAAATGCATGTCATGATCATTAATGCTAGTTATTGGGAAAAAAATCTTCCTTCTATCCTTTCGACAGGGGCATTTCCTGTTAATACTTGTTTCTTTGCATCATTGTGTCCTTCACTCTGAATCAGTCCTTGTCAAAACAAGCAAGAAAAGATTTCAAAATCTGCTACCATCTTTTCAGCTGCATTAACTAAATTTGTCCAGCACACTCAGTTGTTACTGTCAATATGCCTTGAGGATTCATGCAAAGGCTCGCCCAAAAGACTCTTGTTAACCAACTTGGCGCAAGCAAAGATAACTTGTGATTCTCTCTGATAGACAAATTGCCCAAAAGCAGAAAGTCCTTCAAGATATTAGAGAAGGTCACTTAAGAAAAGATCTACAGTTGGGATAAGGCTTTTGAGCTGCAAATATAAATGGTACTGGGTGTGAAACAATCAGAGTTGGTGCAGAAGCAGCCAGAGATGCGTTTGGCTGGGATCACAGAAGCGGTTATGTGGCCGAACCTGTGAAGGCACAGGTGCGGAAAGCCCATCGCAGATGTGGAACGGGCCGGTTAAGTGAAGAACTACAAAAGCGGCTCATTGGCCGCAAATGCAGTACCACAGAAGAAGAAATTTGACCGCAGATGTGGAAATATCTTGACAGAAAATATAAATTAGTTCCTTTGCGATTCTCAGAAGGTTTTCTCACTTTTTAACATGAATTTTGGAACTTTGGGCGATTTTAAAGAGAGAAATCAAGGAGACATCATTGAGGTAAGGTTTTGAATTATGAAAACTCATTTTTATGGTGTTAATGCATGGATTAGAGCTGTAATTAAAGGTAAAGTTGGAGAAACTAGGGCTTAGAAACTTAGGCCGTTGATTGAGGTTTTGGAGGACTCTTTGTGGTCGGATTTTAGAACTTTTTATATGTATGAACTCGTGGGGAGATAAGGAATCTAATGATTTTAATTTTATCGAATTTCAAGATGTGGGATCGGGGGTCGGATTTTGGTAATTTCAGGAATTTTGATGTTTTTCGTATATTTTCGATTGGGCTTCGTCCCTTTAGCATAAATTAATGGTTTCATTCTGATTTTGGTAGACTCAGATCATCCAAAGATCGATTCGAAGGGCAAAGGCATTGCAAGCTAGATTTCGGGCCGGATTGAGGTGAGTAATGATTTTAAATGTTGTTCTGAGGGTATGAAACCCCGAAATTTCACAGCGTTCGGCTATGTTGAGGTGAGACACACGTTAGGCGACTAGTGTGGGGTCGTACACCGTTGAGGATTGTGACATAGTCCATCCCAAATGACTATTTTACTGCGTATTTGACAGCTAATTGTTTATTATTATATTTAGGGCTAAATGATATATGTGAGCTTTGTGCCAACTGTTTGAACCCTTAGGGAATTTTAAATGATATTTTCCTCACTGTTTGATTTCATACTGGTGCTCAGTCATGCCATATTTTCATTATTTTAAGAACTCAGCTATGTTATTTTTTTCTAAACACATTAAATGATATTTTCAAAGATATTTGAGCTGAGCTTCATATTTTACTGTGGCCCGAGGGGCTTATGAGATTCTGACTGAGTAAGACCGAGGGCCTGTGTTGTGAGGATATTTTGGGTCGGGCTGCATGCCGCAGCAGTGATATTTAGTTTAGGTTTAGTATCGCTATTCTAAATAGTGTTGACTCTTTTATTTTATTTTTATCACAAAAAGTAAAAAGTTACAAAAAAATATTTTTTCTTTATGTTAAAGTCAATTAGTATATTTATATTTATAGTATTATAACATTTAAAAATACAAAATAAATTAGTTTCACTCATAGTATTTAGTTTTATGTTAGTTTATTTTAATTTAGAGTAATTTTTATATTTTTAGAGATACATTATATTATTTAGCCTAAATTCAGACCCAAAAGACATGGTCCAACCAATAAATGTCAAGCCTAACCTCAGTTGGGTAGTGACGAGGAAGTTCAGGGCCCTATTGAGATAAACATAATATATGATAAGATAAGGAAAAACCATATAGATAAAGTCTACAGCGAGAATCTGAATAGGATAAATAAGGGAAACAGTAATAGGAAGCAGAAACAAAACAATATAAGGAATACTACTCACAACAGGAAATAATAGCCGGGGGATCTCTTGATATCCTCAAAATATACACGAGGGATCTCTTGGTATCCCGAAAGATCTCTTGGTATCCTCAAAATATACACGAGGGATCTCTTGGTATCCTGAAAACTTACTCTTACATGTGTTCGGGATCTCTTGGTATCCCGCACCTCAGTCCAAAATATAACAAGTACAGGGGGATCTCCCGGGATATCGTCCAATAGTCCCAATTTAAAACATATAATAACATCCCAACACATTAGGATAAATGTTAAATCAGAACAAGTAATAGAAAATCCTAGCCTAACATGCTTCACGTAATACAACCAAAACAGTTTAAGCACTTAAGCAAATAAGTCAAATAAACATGCTTCTCTAAACTAGCATAGGATAAACTTGCAATTAAGAATAAACAGATAAGCAAGAAAATAAAATTCAATTTAAATACTTCTAGTAAAAATGGATTTCCAACAATTAGCTCAAGTATGCGCTCGTCACCTCACGTACGGGGCTTTCAAATATCAAATATCATGTCCTAAGGGGAAGAGGTCCCCCACACAAGGTTAGACAAGCCACTTACCTCGAACCGGTACAAAATCAACTAGAAACCATGCCTTTGCCACGAGTATCCTACTTCAAATGGACTAAATCTATTTAATTCAATTACATATCATAAATAATATCACAAACAACTGATTCTACTATTTAATTTAATGCTAAGGCGTGAAATTAGGTAAATGACCAAAACGTCCTTCAGGCCAACAACTCGGAATCCAATAATTTTCATAATTTCAGAACCCTCGTACTCTCATGAGTTTAAGAATATAAAAATCTCCCAAATCGGAGGTCAAACACCCACCCAAAACTCAACAATTTAGCCTATGAAGTTTCTTCCAATTTTCTGAATTTTTGGTCCTCAATTCGAATTTTAATGATGGATTTAACTACATAATGATGGAATATAACTAGAAGGGATTATAGAAACGTTACCCAATGAACTCCTCTTCAAAAGCCACTCAGAATCGCCCTCTCCCGAGCTCAAATTTGATTTTTCCAACTTTTGAAACTAAACCCTCGAATTTCATATTTCATAACAGTGATTTCAACTTCTGCGGTCAAAGGACCGCATCTGCGGTCCCGCTTCTGTGGACCAAGTGCCGCTTTTGCGACTTTTTCCTTTTTGCCAGGTTCCGCTTCTGCGGTCTCATACCGCACCTACGGATTCCACTTCTGCGGTTTCCAACTAATAGCCTAGAGCCGCATCTGCGATGAAAGTCTCGCAGGTGCGTAACCGCACCTGCGGTTCAACTTCCGCGCCTGCGGAAAAGCTGAGGGAGCCCAAATTTTGCTCCTACGATGGCCAGGCCGCTTCTGCGGCTCCGCACCTGCAGAACCCAAACCGCAGTTGCGGTTATGACAGGTACCAGCAGCCTTCAGCAACTTTTCAACTACAAAACCTTCCGTCAACCATCCGAATTTATCCTGAGGCCCTCGGTACCCCAACCAAAAGCACCAATAACACCTAAGTCCTCGTTCAAACTTGTACTAATCCTTAAACCACCTAAAACAACGCCGGAAACTCGAATTAAACAAGTATTTGGGCCTAAGAACTTCAAATTTCATCAAAATACACTTTCGATAAAAAACCTAAACAAAACACGTCCGAATAACCTGAAATTTTGCACACACGTCCCAAATGACATGATGGAGCTACTGCAATTTTTGGAATTATATTCCGACCCTCGGATCAAAATCTCACTATCGGACCAGAAACTTAAAAAATTCAAACTTCGACATTTCAAGCCTAAATGAGCTACGGACTTCAAAAATACATTCCGAACACGCTCCCAACCCTGAAGTCACCAAACAGAGCTAACGGAACCATCAGATTTCCATTCCGAGGTCGTCTTCACATTGTTCTGACTACGGACCACTTTTCAACACTTAAGCTCTAATTTAGGGACTAAGTGTCCCAAAACTCTCCGAAACCCAACACCGAATGTTCCGGCAAGCCAAAATAGCATAAATGAACCTAAGGGAAGCAGTTAATAGGGGATCGAGGCGTAAATTCTTAAGACGACCGGCCGGGTCGTCACATCCTCCTACACTTAAACATTCGTTCGTCCTCGAACGAGCATAGAGAACATACCTGAATTAGTGAAAAGATGAGGGTAACTGCTGCGCATATCCAGCTCGGTCTCCAAGGTCGCCTCCTCGGCCAGCTGACCCCGCCACTGAACCTTTACTGAAGCAATGTTCTTTGACCTCAACTTTCTGATTTGCCTGTCCAATATAGCCACTGGCTACTCAACATAGGATAGATCCCCATCCAATTGGACTGAACTGAAATCCAACACGTGCGACGACTCACCGTGATATATCCGGAGCATCAAAACATGAAGTACCAGATGAACCCCGGCCAAACATGGAGGCAAGGTAAGCTCATAGGCAACCTCCCCAACTCGCCTCAAGATCTCAAAAGGGCCAATAAATCTCGGACTCAACTTTCATTACTTCCCAAATCTCATGACGCCTTTCATAGGCGAAACCCGAAGTAGAACCCGCTCACCAACCATATACGAAACATTACGAACCTTCCTGTCCGCGTAGCTCTTCTGTCTGGACTGGGTTGTACGGAGTCTATCCTGAATCACCTTAACCTTCTCCAATGCATCCTGAACCAACTCTGTGCCTAATAGCCTGGCCTCACCCGGCTCAAACTAACCCACCAGAGATCTACACCTCCTACCATATAAAGCCTCATAGGGCGCCATTTGAATGCTGAACTGATCACTGCTGTTGTAATCAAACTCCGCCAATGGCAAGAACTGATCCCAAGACCCTCCAAACTCAATCACACTCGCACGGAGCATATCCTCTAAAATTTGAATAGTGCATTCGGATTGTCCGTCCGTCTGGGGGTGAAATATTGTGCTCCACTCCACCCGAGTACCTAGCTCCTGCTGCATGGCTCTCCAGAACCGCGATGTAAACTGAGTACCTCTTTCTGAAATAATAGAAACTGGAATACCATGCAGACTGACGATCTCCCGGATATAAATCTCCGCCAACCACTCTATAAATAAGTGGTACACATAGGAATGAAATGAGCGGACTTGGCCAGCTGATCCATAATGACCCAAATGGCATCAAACTTCTTCAAGGTCCATGGGAGTCTCGATACAAAATCCATGGTGATGCGCTCCCATTTCCACTTCGGAATCTCTATCTGCTGAAGCAACCCACCCGGTCGCTGGTGCTCATACTTCACCTGCTGGCAGTTGAGGCATCTAGACACATAACCAGCTAAATCTTTCTTCATCCGCCTCCACCAATAGTGTTGCCTCAAGTCCTGATACATCTTCGCGGCACCCGGATGGATGGAATACCGCAAACTATGGGCCTCTGCTAAAATCAACTCTTGAAGCTCATCAACATTAGGCACACAAATCCGGCCCTGCATCCTCAATACCCAGTCATCTTTGATAGTCACATCTCTGGCATCTCCACGCTGAACCTTGTCCTTAAGGATAAGCAAATGAGGGTCTTCATACTACTACTCCCTGATACGATCAAATAAGGAAGATCGGGAAACCACACAAGCTAGAACCCGACTGGGCTCCGAAAGATCCAATCTCATAAACTGGCTGGCTAAGGTTTGCACATCCATCGCCATACTCTCTCTGAAGCTGGTAAATATGACAAACTTCCCAAACACTCCGCCCGGTGACTCAAGGCATCTGCCACCACATTGGCCTTGCCCGGGTGATACAGAATAGTAATATCATAATCCTTTAACAACTCTAACCACCTCCTCTGATGCATATTTAGATCATTTTGCTTGAACAAGTGCTGTAAACTTTGATGGTCAGTATAGATCTCACAAGGCACACCGTACAAATAATGACGCCATATCTTCAAGGCATGAACAATAACAGCTAGCTCAAGGTCATGGACAAGGTAATTCTTCTCATGTATCTTCAACTGTCTGGATGCGTAGGCAATCACCCTACCATCCTGCATCAACACTGCTCTGAGGCCAACTCTCGAGGCATCAAAATAGACAGTATAAGACCCCGAACCGGTAGGCAACATCAAAATAAGGGTTGTAGTCAATGCTGTCTTGAGCTTCTGAAAGCTCGACTCACACTCCTCTGTCCACTGAAATGGGACACCCTTCTGGGTCAATCTAGTCATAGGGGCCACAATCGATGAAAATCCCTCCACAAATCGATGGTAGTAGCCCGCCAAGCCAAGTAAACTGCGAATCTTTGTAGCTGAGGATGGCCTGGGCCAACTCTACATGACCTCTATCTTTCTCGGATCCATATGAATGCCCTCACTCGAAATCACGTGGCCTGAGAAGCCACAGAACTCAACCAAAACTCATATTTTGAGAACTTTGCATATAATTTCTTCTCTCTCAGGGTCTGAAGCACTGTCCTCAGGGGATGCTCATTATCTTCCCGACTCCGGGAGTATACAAGAATATCATTTATGAAAACAATGATGAATGAGTTGAGATATGGCCTGAACACACTGTGCATCAAATGCATAAAAGCTGTTGGGGCATTGATCAGCCCAAATGACATAACAAGGAACTCGTAATGGCCATACCGAGTCCTGAAAATAGTCTTCGAGATATCTGGCTCCTAAATCTTCAACCGATGGTAACATGAGCGCAAGTCAATCTTAGAAAACACCTGTGCGCCCTGAAGCTTGTCAAATAGATCATCAATACGAGGCAAAGGATAACGGTTATTTACTGTAACCTTGTTCAACTGGCGATAATCAATACACATATGCATAGAACCATCCTTCTTCTTTACAAACAAGATAGAAGCACCCCACGGTGAAACACTGGGTTGAATAAAACCCTTATCAAGTAATTCCTGCAACTGATCCTTCAACTCATTTAACTCAGGAGGATCCATACGATACGGAGGAATGGAAATGGGCTGAGTGCCTGGCAACAGATCAATGCCAAAATCAATGTCTCTATCAGGCAGCATGCCCGGAAGATCAGCTGGAAACACATCAGGATAATCCCGTACCACTGGAACTGAATCAACAGAAGGGTATTAGCACTTACATCTCTCATATAAGCCAAATACGCGGCACACCCTTTCTCAACCATACGCTGAGCTTTAAGAAAAGAGATAACTCTACTGGGAGTGTAATCTAAAGTATCACTCCACTCAATACGCGGAGTACCTAGCATAGCCAGCTTCACGGTCTTGGCATGACAGTCAAGAATAGAAAAATGGGGCGACAACCAGTCCATGCCCAAAATAATGTCAAAATCAACCATACCGAGTAACAATAAGTCCGATCTAGTCTCAAAACCACAAATAGTAACCAGACATGACCGATAAACGCTGTCTACAATAAGAGAATCCCCTACAAGAGTAGAAACATAAATGGGGGCACTCAAAGAATCCCGAGGCACACCCAAATGCGGAGCAAAGTAAGAAGACACATAAGAATAAGTAGAGCTCGGATCGAATAGAACGGATGCCTCTCTGTGACAAACCAGTATAATACCTGTAATGACGGAGTAGGAGGCAACAACCTTGGTACGAGCAGGGATAGCATAATATCCAGCCTGGCCTCTTTCTCGAGGACGGCCTCTATCTCCCCAACCTCTGCCCCTAGCCAGCTGGGCAGGTGGGGTAGTAGCTGGAGCTGTGATCATGGCCTGAGAACTCTGTTGAGTGCGTTGTGGCTGAAAAGTCTATGGGGGTGCACTCCTCCCAAGTCTAGGGCAATCCCTCACCACATGGCGAGTGTCTCCATACTCAAAACAAGCTCTAGGAGGGCGCGGTGGCTATGACTGGCTCGGGCAAGACCTGTTGGACTGACCTCTGAATGCATCCCGCGCAGGAGGCGTGCTACAAACTGGAGGTGCATTGTAAGGCTCCTAAGGTATAGGCAGAGCTGGAGCACTGCTGGAAGAGATGAATGAATGGGGAAACCCACATAACCCCTACCATGATGACCTATTACTGAGTAGTGGCCTGACTCTTGAGACCTCTTAGCCTCTCTCTCCACTCGCTCCCTGGCGAGCATACCCTCGATCCTCTTAGCAATGCTCACTACCTGCTAATAAGGAATGTCCATCTCCAACTCTCGAGCCATGCTAGATCTGATGGGTGGGATAATGTCACGACCCAAATTGTGGGCCGCGACGGGCACCCGGTACCTTATTCAATAGAGTACCAACATAATGTATCTTTCTTATTACATTATCATATACATGTGACATACGGACCTAATAGGCCAACATAATTATTTACAAATCAAGACATAGGCCGACAAGGCCGTACAATCTTTTACATACATGACATATATCTACAAGCCTCTAAGAGTACATAAATATCATAAAGGACGGAACAGAGTCCCACCATACCAAACCATACACTTCTAAATCATACTAACCAAACGAGCAACTCCGAAGCAAATAGAGCGCACCAACATCTTCCGCTGAGCTGATAGCCTACTTTGAGGGCTCTCAACCTGTCTATCGGGACCTGCGGGTATGAAACGCAGCGTCCCCAGGCAAAAGGGATGTCAGTACGAATAAAGTACTAAGTATGTAAGGCAGGAAAGCATAAATAAGAACAATAATGTAAAGAGAGATAGGGGAGCTACAACCTGTAACATCCGAGTGCCTCTAGGGACTACTGACATGAAATTCATTACATATATATACATAAATGTTTAAAACATTCGCCTCTGTGGGCATCATCATCATCATTATATCTTACCCGACCTCAAATAGGACTCGGTAAAAATGTACCCGGCCATCATAAGGCTCGGTATAATCATACCCGGCCACGTAGAGCTCGATAAACCCAACTGATCAATGGTTGCACAATAGGTGCCGTACCCGACTGACTATAGCGTGGTTCGGTAGAGTAAAATATATACATATATATAATGTATGCTCGACTTATGGAATCACGTTCTAAATCTTTCGGAGTAATGTTAGGTCATTGCACCTTCGATTAACATTATGGACATCATACCATCAATATGGACTTCACTAGGACTCAAGGATTATACATACTTTCTTAGAATAAATTTGTACGGAAAAAACAACATGGACAACCTTAGTTTCTAGAAGTAGATTCATTATGAAATAGCATATTCATTTCACATTAAATCATGCCAAAAGAAAGAAGTAAGTGCCTTAACATACCTGTTTCTGTGAGATTCTCGAATGAAATTGCTTTTGATGAAGCTTTTATTTTGAAACAAAATGCTTCTGCTCTAACGCTTTTCTTTATGAAAAATTAGCTTCCAACCTTTCAAAGTAAGAATGGAATTCTTCTTGATTTCTTTTGAAACCAGTAACATTACTACTTCAACTGTTATTCCCTTCACCCTCTCCTCATCATTTGTATCCATTATATAGACCATATACTTGATACTATTTTTCTCATGCCACCAACAGCTTTTACAAATGTATGGATGATGCATGTTGTTTATTAACAACGTGTTTTGGGTTAGCTCTTGTCCATTTGTCATTGGTAATCAGTAGATTATGAATCTTACAACCATAAATCATCTTACTGCTGAGATAGTATAAAAGAATCATGATAAACCAAGCTTAATATTGAGAATCTTATCACACGTTCTCCTAAGAACCAAGCGAACACCATGAATTGTGAAAAAAATAGCTGTACACAAGCTCCACCAATTAAGGAACACTGAAGGCGTAAATTGACTATAGTAAGATAGTAAAACCTTATTCAAGACTTGTACATGAATTGTTCTGGATAATCACTCACTTTTGTCGTTTGATTCAAGTACATCCTAAATAGCCGCCTAAGAGATTTAATTGCTTAGTCACTTAATGTGGTAAGCTAGTTCTGCCACATGTCCTTGGAGCATAATTAATTATGTTTTATCCACTTATTAATTTACTGGGTAATGTCCTATTACCTGATAATTAATCAATTACCCGCAAAATTGAGAATTATTCCTACTTACTTGAAATATTCTCTCTTTTCACATACCTTATACATCTTACTATTATGGTAATGTGGTACCTTGTTTGGTACTAGTCTATAAATATCTGGTATTTTAGCTCGGACCATATTTTATCCCAAAAAGCCAAATTTTGACAAAATTCACTTTATTCAATTTGATTACCTTCTCACCTCCACGAATTTACTCATTATTTGTTTGAGGTAGCATAATATTTATAAATCCAAAATAAATCTCATTCCCGAACTTACGTCAATTTGCTTGTGGCATACTTTCACGTACGAAAACATGGGGTGTAACATCATTCCCTCCTTTAGAACATTCATCCTCGAATGTTAACTGATGCTATTTTCATTTTCATAACCCATAGGTCTTGTGAATACTTTATTACTCGTCTTTCCATCTAGGCGATTGTTCTTGTGAATGAATCCCAAAGGCCCGGGCATTCCCCTTCTTACGCCTCTTTCTCACACCATGACTTGTAGTCTGAATCCTTCTAATCTTGTAACTGTTGCTACCCTCTATCATGCAGTATTTACGAATCTAACTTTGTATGTGAGCCTAACTTCTTCTCTTCTCTTCCCTCCAGCTCTTAGCCAATCTCTAGGCTTCACATTATGAACATATGCAAAATTATGCCAATCTGTCCCTCTGGGCGTCGTTAGCTTTACTTCATTTATGTAGGTCTTATTATACCATAATTGTTACTTAGATTCAATGCTACTAAGATTTCACCAGACTTCAGGTTAATTTCGTTACTTATCTCATATGTATAAGTCTAAATCCTTTTAATACCTCCTCATTACTTGTTCATTGATAAAATGACGGCCTAATCTCACCTCATACTTTGTGAATTTTGTCCATCCAATATTGATTCACCTTAATGATGATCTATCATCTACCACCGATTACTTGTTCTCTTATTAACATTGTCGTTACAGCTCACGTCTCAGCAGGGACATCAGAAGTAATTAGATTGATCCACCTATGAGTGATATTATATTTCCATGACCGTATTTTATAGCATTCCAATATTACTCACCTCACGTGGGTATTTTAATTTCATAAAATTCATGAAATTCTCTTCAAATCATTACTCAATTGAAGGTCCAACCGTCATCCTTTATGTATCACAATTACACCCCCATTCTACTATCAGGGCAGCATTATATTTTTTTTACCTTCTCACTCGCCCTTTCTTATCCTTACTCTTTTCTTCTAGAACCTTGCCCCTCACCATTAAATAGCTTACGACCTATACATATTTATTTATATTACTCGCAACCTTTCAACTTGTTTGTATCATATATTCCTTATGTCATTCTGGAACATCAAGCGAGACATCACATCATCACTAATTCTTCTGTACTCTCAAAATCAGGCTTCTCGATGCCTAGACCATAGTCTAGAATAATGCTACTGACGACACTGCTATAGTTTATGGATTTTGAATCCCCGTGCTTCTAGCATTCTATCCCAAATATGGAATACTCTCAACCTTCTGCTTTTGATTATCTCGTACATTGTCCACCTTTACCTTACTTTCCTTAAAACCTCACATCACATCTTCTATCTCTTTCATGACCTTCCCTCCACATAGGTATAATTCACATCCACGCCTTGAATTTCTATTATAATACATGCACCTCTTTACACAATCTCGTGAGAGTTTCATACTAGCTTCTTATGGAGTTGGGACACTTCTAACTAGCTTTATCGTAGAGCCGTCATAGAATATGTCTACTATATCATCTCTCTTGTACCTCTGCTATTTAGAGTATTCCTAAGGTCTATGATTCTCTTGATCCCAACTATTTTACTTAGTCGATGTAACTCTTAGTTTTCTCTTCTTTCTGATCAGCCTTTATGTAGGCTTAAGCTATCTTCCGATCAACTCCCGGTACTAGTTATTACTTTAGCCTTTTGTAGGCACTGAGGGATATTCATCATAAAATCCTTTAATAATTCAATTCTTCGTCTATGATGTGGGCTCCATTCTTTCTTTTAACGTATACCAGAATCTTCTACGGCTACATATGTTGTAGGTATAGAACTCCAAGCTCTTAAATATGTTCATAACGTCACTAACTCGGGATCATTGGTCAAATAATTCCTTTTGTTCCTTCTTAGCTTTCATAAGCTGGTACTTTTCCTAGTCTTTTTGCCCTCTTGTTATGTGCATACTTAGCTTATCTTAGTTCTCACGCATGTCAGAGTTTTCGTGCAACTCATATTATCTCGAGTATTACTTTTAATTTTACTTCTCGTCCATTAACCATGGTAGGTTCTTCTTTCCTTTGGAGTGCTTACAATGTTATTATGAGACTCTTGTTACACGACCATTTCCCCTTTAGGTCATTGTGATTAGGTTAAAGCTTTCTTCCTTATTTCCTCAGCTAGTCCTTCACTATAGTACTTAGGGAGGATCCTATGGTTCTTGTAAAGATGCGAACTTATTATATCATATACTCAACTGACCTTATGATGTCCTACCTTGTATATACTTATCTGTAGTTACTTATCTTCACGCCCTTGTGCTTGTAGGGTTTCTTCTGGACTGATATTTTGACCGTCTTCCTAGCGGCACTCTCTTTTATTTCTGTAACACTCATATATTACCTTTTTAACTTCTCCAACTCCTATATGAATATATCTCAAGTATTACAATGTCATAACTGCGGGGCTAAATTCTCCATATTAGGGTTTACTATATTTATCTTGCATGATCTGCTGATTTGTCTGTAACTTCTTACCTAGTCGTGACTAGGCTCTTCCTGAATCAACTACTAAATACTCGTTGGCCCATTCTCATGTCAATATTCCTCGTAATCTTTCTTGGGTTATTTACTTTGTCTTAACTTACGTCTCGCACTGGCTCCTTATTTATTAATAACAGCTCGGGCAGGAACCTTTACTCCCTCTCCTTGACGTCATGCTTGTAAAATATTCTTGAATCGTAGTGTATCTATAAGATTTTCATAAGTGCCATCTCATTTATCTTTCATTTGTCGCATTCTTCCTTTACCACTCCATAGTCATTAGAACCACTTAATTTTGACTTAATGCCACATCACTCCATATTCCTCCCTTTAAGGGTGTACTAAGAGTTGGAGCTATGACGACCTGCCTATAGACGTTCCACCTTTTCATCTTTGACATCCTTTCACATCATCCATGACCCTTACTCGCCATGCGGTAATTCTTCTATACCAAGGATAATAAATTTCCTTACTCGCGAGGGTGACACTTAGTATAACTGGCACATACAGTCCCTTAAGCTTAACTTTGTTCACATTGCTTGGTTTAGGGAAGCGTCTTCCTAAATAACCATTCTCTGAGTTTCTCATGAATCTTCTTCTGTTGTCCGTCCTATTATTGCCGGAATGCAATATAAAATTCTCATGATGCTGACTATTATCAAATCACTCAGCCCCTAATTCATATTTAGTTTATCTGAATCACCAGTCCATATTAATTTCTATTATTCTAGGGTCTAAATTTTCCTCTTGGTAATCGCACTAGAGTTGCGGACTCATTTCTCGAAATGAGGACATGACTGTATGGCCCTTTTTTTTTGTCCAAGGCCTCTCATCTTTCGTCTTTTTCTTCATTTGACTATAGCTTTTGTAACACTCTATCGTTATCATCCATGTATCACATCTTACTCATAATTCTTCCTTATCTCTCTTCTCATTACTCTGCTAATATTTCTGCCTATCACTTTCTTTTGAAAACTTTAACATGACATTCTTTCGCTTTTAGATTTCCTTTGCTCCATATAGTGGCTCGTTAAGTTGCTTAATGTTCTCGCTTTACTAGGGACACGAGCAACACTAAGGTAATATTTATCCCTTCAAGGATTATAGTGCATATCTTTGTGATACTCATATATGGCTGCACTATTTTAAAGTGTAACATCTGGGTGTCTCACAAGGAGATCTATTAGCACATTTAAAATTTCATTCACAAATGTCAACTGTCACACATAATTCATCCATCATATCTTCTTATACTGCTCCTATTAACCCCCATAGGGCATATCTGAAATGGGTACGACCAATTGTATATACCTCTATTACTATTGAATATAACTCAAAAAGCTTATATTTTCTCTGTTCGAATTATAAAAACTGCTAACCTTCATTAACTGGGCGCCTCGTACTCTTTTTCATCTTGCTTCTTTTGCTTGTTGAAACTTGTATTTATCTTCTTAATATCTCATTGTCCTTCACCATAAAGATGGATAGGCATTCTAGTCTTAAGGCTTCTTATCAAGAAGCTTACACCTTTCAATATACTCATGATCTGCTAAAGACCGTATATTTACATGTCATAGGAATCATACAAAAATCCAATTCCTCTAACTCAGCTTTTTCACAACAATCTCTCTTTCAAACTTTCTTTCCAGATATGGGTACCGTTTTATTACGAATAGGATTTAGGAATTTGAATTCCTGTGACTGAGCTCTACCACACGATCTAGAGTAAGAAGAAAGAGTGACAATCCTAAATGCACTGTAGCCTCCTGCTTATAAGTGTGGTGCACGACACACCCATAAACAAGACTCTACTAGACACGGCTTGTAGACTCCCTAGGACAGAACTGCTCTGATACCACTTTTGTCACGACCCAAACGTGGGCCGCAACGGGCACCCGGTACCTTACTCAATTGAGTACCAACATAATGTATCTTTCTTATTACATTATCATATACACGTGACATATGGCCTAATAGGCTAACACAATTATTTACAAATCAAGACATAGGCCGACAAGGCCGTACAATCTTTCACGTACACGACATATGTCTACAAGCCTCTAAGAGTACATAAATGTCATAAAGGTCGGGACAGAGTCCCACCATACCAAACCATACACTTCTAAATCATACTAACCAAACGAGCAACTACGAAGCAAATGGAGCGCATCAACATCTTCCGCTGAGCTGATAGCCTACTTAGAGGGCTCTCAACCTGTCTATCGAGACCTGCGGGCATGAAACGCAGCATCCCCAGGCAAAAGGGACGTCAGTACGAATAAAGTACTAAGTATGTAAGGCAGGAAATCATAAATAAGAACAGTAATGTCAAGAGAGATAGGGGAGCTACAACCTGTAACATCTGAGTGCCTCTAGGGACTACTGACATGAAATGCATTACATATATATATGCATAAACGTTTAAAAACATTCGCCTCTGTGGGCATCATAATCATCATCATCATCATCATAATATCGTACCCGGCCTCAAAGAGGACTCGGTAAAAACGTACCTGGCCATCATAAGGCTCGGTAGAATCATACCCGGCCACATGGAGCTCGGTAAACCCAACTGATCAGT